>JAABKK020052971.1:0-11419 GCA_011634745.2 Catotricha subobsoleta
AGCTAATAATTCAATCAACAGATTAATTTCTTTTAACATTTAACATTTCACTATAATTCTATAATATTTGCAATATTTTTCTACTTAAGGCTTTCATTACAAACGCTTCACCGATGCCCAGTTCATTATTTCATCATGTGGCAGATGCTATAAGTGATGTCACAGATCATATTGGAGATGGAATTCATCATGCAGTATATGGACATGATAAATCAGATCATAATAGCTATGGATATAACAGCTATGGACATAATAGCTATGGACTTAATAACTATGGACATAACAACTATGGACATAACGGCTATGTACAAGTACATAATAATCTGGGTTATGGAGGACAATCACTTTATCAAAACAGTTATGCAATGGGCCATAGTCCATCGTATTCCCGTATGCCAGGTGGTTATAATTGGTAATAGTTCAAGTAATACCAAAGCCATATGGCTAAATTATTTAATATCTTTATAACGAATATTTCATGTGCTATTGCAATAAATTCAAATTCGTATATTTATAGTATGTAAATATTCAATTAAATTTATGCAAAAAAAAAGAATATATTATCGATTTTTGTAGTGAATCAACTGCAAATAAAGTACACACACATTTAAATAATAAAAGAAAAAAATTATAAAATAAAATGCAAAACTTTTTTCATTTATAATAGTATTAATAATAATTATTTATATTCATTTATTTTTATTTATTTATTTTTTTTTTAAATTTTTGTTTGTTTGTTTTTAAATTAATATATAAGTTATTTACAGATGTAATTTTTGTTTTATATACATTAAAAAATAAACATATTAATTTTTACACATCATCCTGCAACGAATAACGAATTATAATATATATTATTAATTTATTAATTTAATAATTAATTAATTAATTAGTTAATTAATTATTATTTTATTATATTTAATATAAAAAATGGCAATACCAATTAATTTTATAAATTTTAAATTTAATTATTAAAAAAGTTTATATTCCTTTAAAGATATGTTTTATTTTATTTTTATTGTTTTATTTTTAGTTATTTTATTTTATATTATTTTTTTTTTTTTTGCTTTGTTTTGCTTGTTTTTTTTTAGAATATTTGTTTCATAATATTAATAGTATTTAATATTTTGTAAAATAAAATAGAAATAAAGAAAAAAAATATAATTAAATGAAAGAACAGTGATAGTGAATAGTGATTGTGTATTTTTCGGTGTCGAATTATGCACTTTTACGAATATCGTTATTTCTTTATAAAATATTGATTAATCAAGTCGATATTACTTTTTTCATTATTATTTTTTATTTATATTTTTACTGTTAGTTATATTTTAACCATGAAATCTTTGTATTCATGGGTATATCGACTTGATCACTAAATATTTTCTGTAATAAACATTTCGAAACTGTCGATATACAAAACATTATAATTGATTTTTAAATTTGCTCAATTTTCTGAAGTTTTGCTTGTATGTATTTCAATATTATTAGTTATTTCTTTAATTATTAATTAATTAATTTACTTATTTATTTATTTATTTATTTATTTATTTATTTATTTATTTATTTATTTATTTATTTATTTATTTACTTATGTTTTGTTCATATTCTTTAATAGTTATTATAATTATATTTTAATATTTACTTGTTATTTTTTTCTTTTTTTAAATGTGTTGGAATTCATTTTTTCAAGCAATACTATACATTTTTGATTAACTTTTTTTGCTTCATATAATTTCTTTTCTTTATTAAAACTTTTACAGTCGAAATTATAAATATCTTCAAATAATTTAAAAACTATTTAGCATTTTCTTTAAGCAGAATTAAGAGCATTTAGGTATAATTCTTAACTATTTTTTTTTTTTTAATATTATTTTCTACCATTTTTCTTTAAAATATTATATGAATGACGTGCATATACACAGAACTCATACACTGAAAATAGAAATAAATAAACTATTAAAAATATATTCATAATTAATATTATATAAATTATAAATAAACTTTTTTAGGCACCTCAACGCATTCTTGTTTACTTTTTTTACTTTTTTTTTAATTTATTTATTTATTTGAACTAGTTTAATAGATATTGCTTCTGATGTGTCAAGAGGATTCATTTTTTATTAAATTTCAGGAATTTTTTTTCAGTGAATATTTGTTTTTGGCAATTAAACATTCGATAACATTCGAAACATATATTTATTATTAAGTAAAATATACGAAAAGAAATAGCAAATGATAAATCTATTTTTTCATCTGCAATTACATTGTAAATAAATAGGATTTAATGAGAATATAAAATGGGTAAGCGTGTTGAAATTAGCTCAAAAATATGGAAAATTTAGTAATAAATTATTAAATTTAAAACTGAATTCTTAACATAGACGTATTTTTAAAAAAAATTATGTAAATAATAGGTTGCATATAAGACACTTGAAACAAAAAAAAAAAAGAAAAGAAAAAGGAAACATGAAAAACCAAACAAACATGAAATAATAAATGAAAAATAAGTTTAAATAAAATTGATACAAAGCAATAATAGATACATTTTATATATTACCTTATATACCTAATATTTATGTATAAATGGATTTGAATGAGCTGAATTCAGGTGGATTGTAATGCAATATATGGTTTTCTTTGAACATATTCATCTATACATATTTTTTTTTAATGCGTGAATTCTACTAATAAATAAATGAATGAGAGAGAACAGTTATTTAGTGCTAACAAATTTATCGAAACGATAACTATTATTCACAGGAAAATACTTTTTCAAAGGTTCATTTTAGTTTACAAACTTAAAAATACTTATTTTAATAAATCTAAAGCGAAATTGATTTTATTGCATTGCTTGAAACCAGTATCACAACGTTTCAATTAAAAAAAAAAAAAAATGTTTGAAAATAAAAGTAAGCTTCCGATAAATAATAATAATAAAAACATTTAGTCTGAAAAAAACTTAAATTTATAAAGGAAGAGAAAAAAACATTAAATGATTCATTCTCAGCCGGATAGAATTTCCTGACAATTTTGTGCTTTCAAAGTGAAACCTTAAAATGTCAGATCTCAGATAAATTAAATAGAATTTATTTTATTTGTTCCAACTGATTCGTTTGTTCATTTAAGATTTAATGCTACAAGCAGAAATGTATTTAAAAAAAATACTATTATTTTACTTAAATTTTAAATTGTATTCTAAAATTTTGTAAAGGATACCGTTGTAGTTTCTAGTTGTCACCAAATTATTAAGATTATCTACTCGACTATAAATAGCGATATAATTAAAATTTAAAAAAATTTAAATGAAATTCTTACAAAAATATAATTTGACCTTTCCACGTTGCAGTCGCATTTAAGTTAAATAATAATTATATTTAATATACATCATATGACAATTATAAAAATGTGTTGTTGTTGTTTTTTTTTTTTTTAAATAAAATTAGATTAATTTAATAAACTGATTGCATTTTTATAAATAATGCTGTGCGAAAAATAATAAGCAAATGTAAAAAAGTATTTTAAGTATGGTTTTCTTTTCTTTCTAATTTTAATAAAAATACATTATTATTTTTTGTATGTATTTTGTAATAAATTATTTTTTATTATATTTATTTTCTATCAAATTTGATCATTGAAATACATAAATTGTGTTTCATGTGTGTGACATTGATTGGGTATTTATTATTGGAAAAAGGTCGGTTTAATTTTGTACAATTTAATCATTTCAGTTAATAAATATAATATACTTTTTTTATTAATTATTATTTTATTTAATTTTTTTTTGTATTTTCAATTTTAGATTAAATTACTATAAATTGTAGTAAAATTCATTAAATTATTTTAGTAATAATCAAAATTTAATAAATACTCTTCAGTTCATTGCAGCGCACATTTTATTTTTCATTTATTCTTTGGTGTATTATTTAAATTTGTTTTTTTTCTTCATATTTTCTTTTTTGCTACATAATCTTTTCTAAATATTTTTTTTATGTTCGTTACATAGGCCTTATCAGATTTCATTATGCTTCAAATTTCATAAATGAAATAGCTTTAAGCTAAAATTATAAATGTTCTCTCTTTACTTATTATTTTTTATTTTTTTATTATTTATTTAATTATATTTTCTAATTTTTTTTTTTTTTAATATTGTTGTAGTAAAAGCAATAGTTTTGTTTTAAATGTTTTAATTTACTTAAAAAAAAAAAAAAAATATTTTAAACAACTGTGCCTCCAGGAGCTCCGCTCGGACTATTTGACATATTGTGTTGTGGAATATTCTGTTAAAATAATTAAAAAAAAACACAATTTAAGTATAAATATTCGATATTCGTTAATTTGAATTTGATTATTATCTAGTACAACAATATGCATTATGACATTATGTATTACTAAAATATATTACTTACTGAATATCCAGGCCGTGCCCACGTATAAATAAAACCATCTTGGCAAGCAGTTAGAAAACAGTCTTCTCGAAATATTAATGCAGTTAGCCGTTCATGAGCAATTTTCTTACAAATTAATGGTTCCAATAATGGGCACTCATCAAATCTGGGACATGCCGTTGTTCCAATTAATTTCATTGGATCATACGAAGGAACTACACAAGTTGAGGAAGTTTTCGAATTATTTTTAAGTGATGTTACCGAACTGGTGTTTTCAACACCACCACTCCCATTTCCACTGCCACTTCCACTAGCACTAGCACTAGCACTAGCATTACCACTACTATTATTATTATGATGTAAAAAACCAGTATGATTACCAGTTGATTTTGAAAAAGTAAATGTTTTTTTGTGACTATGTTGACCATCCGATGATTTTTTATCATTTCCAAAACTAAAGTTTGATAACCTTTGTGTTATTGAATTAAATGTTGTTAAACCAGATTCAGATGATTTAGAATTATTTCCAGATGATTTACTAGCTCCGTCACTTGTATCTGCTTTAGCTACACTATTACCGACCGCATTCACACAATTTCCCATCACATTTGATTTGCCACTATTGCTAGAGATTTTATTGGAACTATTTAAATGTTTGCTATTTTCATTAATAGAACTTCGACCACTATCGCTGCCACTTGTACAGTTCGCTGTGGTAAATTTAGTTCCTGATTTAGTACTACTATTGCTACTACTTTTACTATTACAACTACTATCAACAGTATCGACTTTAACAACACCACTGTTTGCACCGATTACTGTCGGTTTTATCACTTTCACATCATTGCACTGTTGCTCACTACCAGCAATACCTAAATCACCATTCACAACTTGTTGTGGATCATGCGAACTAAGACGTTGTCGTATTTCATACGATTGACGTAATATATCCTCAGTAATATCCCACAAACATAATTGTGTATCCTGGCCAACCGAACCTAAGCGATAGCTTGTACCCAATTTGTCAGGTACCAAACTATCGCGAAAAGATCCGGATGTTGGACGTTTTCCCGAAACTGGAATGCTCTCACAATCAACATCATTATTATGATGAACATCGTTATTATGTTGAACATCATTTGAATAATATGGTGTTGTTGTCGCCGATGTTGTTCTATTACTATACCCATCACTAATCGGATTTTCATCGTCCGAAAAATCTGGACCATCCCAATGTGAATATGATGTATATGGATCAAATGCAACAACTGATACCCATGATCGATGTCCTTGACCACGAGCCACAACACGTCTTTCATGTAACGACCATACTGTTACCAAATCATCTTCGCCACCAACAACAATATATTTACCATCTGGACTCCAACAAACACACAAAAATCCACCAAAATATGATCTAGCTACGCCCAACAGTTCCATTGTATCATAATGGAATACACGTAAAAAACCATCCTGTGATACTATTGCTAACATTGATCCACATGGTGAAAAACAAAATTCATTTATGCTACAGTTATCGGTGCCAAATGTCCATTTGTATAACGGATTTCGTGTTGATTTTGATTTACATGTCAGTATTGTAAATCCATCACCCATTTTAAAATGTTGATAATTTGGGGCAGTCGGTGTACATGGCAATTCTTCATTATACAGATACAAATGACCGGATGCGTGCGAGGCAAGAAATAAGTTTGGTGATTTTGGCAACCATTTCAAACAAGTTACTTTTGTTTTGTCAATAAGTCTCTGCAATTCGGAAACAATATATGAGATAAAAAAAAACGTAAATTAATATTCGATTATAAATACATACCTCTTCGTTATACAATCGGCCGGGTTCACGTTTTCCAGGCTGAACTAATTGTATTTGTCCTGTGGTAAAGCCTACCAGCAATGGAGCACTATCACTAACAGCTAGAGTTTCGTTAAAATCATGACAACTTGGATTTGTTCCTTTGTACAGTTTTTTATCGATGGGCTTACATAGATCGGCATTCTAATTTTTATGAAGAAAAGAAAAAAAAATATTTAAAGCTCAAAATGTAGATTTAATTCTTAAACTTAAGTTTTGTAATTTGAAACATCATCCGAAGAAAATTATTAATATGTGCCAATCGATTCAAAGACCAATTAAGAAAAGAATCTAATCACTTTCTTTTATTTAAAGAAAAAACAGTAATTTACAGATAAAACTAATGGTTACATTAATTGCATAAGGATTCACTTCAATCAAATAACAATAATCGAATATAATCATTTTAGGACCTAGTTCAGCTGCCCTCACAGTTAATACCGAAACAAAATTCAACTGATTACTTACCAATTGTACTATGTTTGATACCTGAGAAATGGGTAAAAATCATAAATATTACTAAAATTAGTAAAAATTGTTTTGTTTGATAACAAACACAAATATTATTTCAATATCAAAAACAAAAATATGTATAAATAGAAATTTCACTGATTTATGATATTCGTTTTAGAGAGAATTGCTCTACACCAGTTGGGTTTATAGACCTGTATAAAAAAACAAAATGTAATTTAACTAAATCAATAATATAATAATTATAAATAATCTCTAGCTAACACCAATTCTGTAATTTAATCAATTGAATTTAATATTTTTCATTGTAAATATGATTTGGACATGTCATGACTGAAGTAATGCCACTTCACTATTGATTGCGAATGTAGAATTATTTATGAAAAAATGTAACCGTAAAAAGAAAATAAAATAAAAATAAAAATAAAAATTAATGTGAGATGAGAATAATCGCTGGATCTATTTAATAATAACAGATATATCTATATGTAGTATATATATGTATAAATATAATTTTTGCGAAAGATAAATTTGCTGAAATAACATATTTGCTTGTTTATATTGTTCTGCCATTAGGTCTATGCAAAATTTCTACACATATATTTACAACGTGTCCTTATTCTGTTATCAAACTACACAGTTTCCCCTTTACCTTTCTGCAAAAAGGTTTTTTGGCAAATTGACACGTAACCAATATTTAAATAGACACAAAATATTATGAATAATAAGGAATTATTAAAATAAAATCCTTTGTGTTCCACATTTATATAACGAACTAAAAGAAAAGAATAAAAAAAAAACCCAGCCACGTAACTTCAGTCAATTTTTAATTCAATTTTATTTTAATTCAATTAAATGAATAATATTTTATATAAATAAATAAACTGCTTATTTACCTAACAAATTTAAAATAAATATATAAGTACGAAATAAGTATATGTAAATATCAAATAATATGCAAATTATGTTTTATCACATTTTATTTAATGACATTATTTTTGATAAACAAATTAATGTTGTGTTGCATAAATCTCGGTTCGACATAAATGATATTTCAGAGTGAAACGATAAAAAGGAAAATGTTTAATTTAGGCTAAATTTAACATTGATATAGTATAGATAATATTGGTAAATAATATTGAATTTAATGTTGAAAAAAACAAAACAACCCTATTTTCTATGAGAATACAATATTAATTATAAGCCATTGGCAATTCAGAGAATATGCTGAATTAAATCTATTGGAATTATGCTTATATAGACTTATATAGATTAAAGTTGACAATGTCAATATCAAAGATTTATCGTCTCATCTATTTTTTTTTTTTTATAATGGATTAATTTTATTTACCGTTTTAATTGCTTGGTGAATAAATATCTAATTTTCTGTGTTGATTTTTTGCTAATTGAATTGATTCACTGATTGCAATTTATTATTGAACATACAGAGATATATATATTCAATGAGATAAAAAGAATAATCTCACTGATGTTGCCAACAAAAGTAGGAAGAAAATCCATCTTATCTAAAAGCCACCTATGTTTTGAAAATTAGTTCAACATAATCGAAATAAATAAAATAATTATGTGCATATAAAATCTTTTTATGGTTCCTCTGCAGAAAATTAATAATGTAGTGCAATAGAACATATAACAGTAATTTCACCCTCTCAATGTCATTGCACTTGTTTAATACATATTTCCATTTACTTGTGCTACAATAATATTTTATGATCTAAACAAACAGAAAACTACATAATGCAATAAGAGCAACAAAACAAACAACAAAACGAATAATATTTTTTCTAAGTAAGTTAATGAAATAATACTTAGTTATTATTGTTGTTGTTATTATTATTGTACATAACTGATGTCATATTTATGTCAATAAAAGTAAATAATATATTCATTTTCTTTTTAATTTTATAAATATTTTCACATATGAGTTTCTATCCCATAGATACACACATACAACACTGCATTTACTACCTACTTAAAAAATCTATTTAATTATCACTTTAATTAATTATATAACAATAGAAGGAATTATACACAATATGTAAGTAATTATTTATGATTGTTGTCTTGTGTGTTATTGTTTGTTTTGTATTTGCCTTGTAATGGAAAGAAACTCACTTTTTAATTTGGTTGCCACTAAACAATTATTACTACATTCTTTTTTTTTGTTCAGATAGCTAAGTATCGCCATGATTCATAAGTTTTAATTATTTGCTTATTAATTTAAAAAATATAGATTTACAACACTTTACTCTATTTGTATAATTAACTCGAACATGATATAAATTTACTGCTATTAAGATTTTCAATTTTGCACATATTATTTACAATATCATTATAGAACACAGAGCGTACATAGTTTATATAATATGATATTTGTAGTTTTAAGTAGATGAAATCTACTAAAGCTTGTATATTATAATAATATGATCTATTTATTGCTTGTTGACCAACCGCAATTTAGTAGTAAATTATTTTAAATTAACAATGCGCGTATATAAAACATAAATTGCATTTTTCCGCAAATGTAAAACATAAATTGCATTATTCAATATGCATATTGTAATATATAAAATATTGTCACTCAGCAAATACCTACCGCCGCTATTTTATCACCTATTCAAATTATGTAATAAAAATAATGTTAACAATTGAATATAAATACCTTTTTAACACCTCGATATGCATACACATACAATTCTTTTCCAAAATTAAAACAAATCCTATCGCTAGCACCTTGCTGCAATTGTTGTTGTTGCAATTGCTGCAACTGTAGTTGCTGTTGCTGCAATGGAACAGTTTTAAATGGATAAATTATCACAGAAATAAAATTTATATTATAATGAAATTATTTAACACTAATGTAAATTTACATAAAATCTAAAAGTACTATTTTGGCTATCATGCAAATTAATTTTATTGTGCAATATTTTATTTTATTTTTGTTTTTTGGTAATAATTACATTTGTATTGACAGCCACTGCTGTTGTTGATGCTGTTTGATGTTGTAAATGATTTGCAGTAACAACGGCTGATGGCAATGTAATTAATGATACCCGCACTTGTGGATTATTTTGATTGGATTGATAGCCAACACGATTTGGTCGTGAATATTCAGACAGCGTCATCAAACGGTATGTACCTTCTCGAGTTGCAAACTGTGTCTTTAAATCGTCTTTACCGTTTTGATCCATTTTGTACGGTCATTCAACATTTAATTTGTATTCCTAATAAATTTAAAAACGTTCATGGGAGGAACCAATTAATGCAAATTTTTACTAATTTCTTCATCAGTGGAAAATATTATGTAGAAAGAAAAAAACTATAAAAACTTTGACGGATCGGATTATTTGACTGATGGACACGAAATGAACTAACCGAAATATACGAATTTCGTCGTATTTAACGAAATATACAGGTGTGAAGTCGGTTATATTTTCTAATTTATCATTTTTTTTTTTGCACAGATGGACTAGATTTTAGCCGACATCAATTTCATTATTATTTTATTAGGCTTGTCTCGGCGATAAAATTATTACTTCGCTGCTGGAAGAAAAAGTTGCTGTATGTAAGACGACAGAATCAAAAATTATTTGAGGTTAATTAATAAAAATAAAAAATAAATATTTCTATTTTGCTTCAAACACATTTTCTGCTGGTTGAAAAATAGTTTTTATGTTATTTCTTTCAATGAAATGTGCAATTGAATTGTATAACACACAAAAAAATCAGAAAATATTGTTTTTTTTTTGACGTCTTACATACAGAATCTTTTCATTGCGAATTTAGATGTCATCGCGACAAGCCTATATTAGGCTTGTCGCGGCGAGAAAAAAGTGCTTCTTTACTGATGCTCTATGTTTAACGTCAAATCATAAATTTTTCATATAAAAGAACATGCATCTAAAAATTCATAAATTGCAAATTGGAAATGTCAACGCGACAGGCCTTATATTGCATATACAAATTCCTTTATCTTTATAGAGTTGGCTAGCCGAATTAACTGCCAAAAAAAAATCTGACATAATTGCCATAAAAATATCTTAGAAAATGATATAGCTAAGTGTTTTTTTTTTTGTAATATGACTTAACTGCAAAAACATAAAAAAAAATTTAAAATGACTTAATTGACAAATGTCACAATAAATCATAAAATGACATAAATGCCAAAAAGTAAAAAAAAAAAAAAAAACTGAATTATGTGGGTAATACACATGAGCCCATACGGGCCGAAACTTAAACTGAACAATATGTATGTGCTCTTTTAAAAATATTAAATGCAAATTTCCATTAGTGCGAAAAGTGCGACACTATATACGCACTGAAAATTCAGTGCATCATATCATTCAGCGCAAAAACTTTACGATTAACTAATTCAGTGCAATAAAGTTCAGCGTGAAATAGTTCAGTTTATAAACTTTTGCTACATGTTCCAAAAGTTATTGCACTTAATAATATTTCACACTGAACTTTTGACATTTGGCAAATGAAAAAAAAAATTCACCTAAAAAATTAAATATTTTCGATTAAATTTTGATAAATTCAAATGAAATCAAGCAAATAAATCCAATAATTTTGGATTTTTATTATTGTTCATTTTTTTTTGTTTACGTATTTTACGCGCCAATCGAATGTCATAAAAAAATTGCTGTAAAAAGTATATCTTTCTCCA
>JAABKK020052982.1:0-11418 GCA_011634745.2 Catotricha subobsoleta
TGTCACCTCAATCTAAAAATCGAACAATAGAATTATGTATAAATTTAACTATTAAAAAAATCTATATCACTATTAATTACCTCATTTTCCTCTGAATCATATTCAAAATATTTTTCAGCTTCTTCTTCATCTTTTTCTTCTTCCTCCTCCTCTTGAACTGAATCAGCATCATTATTTTTTTTATTTTCTTCATCTTCTTCATCATCTTTTTCCAGAAATTAATTTATGTATTCTTTGATTTGGATTATATTTAAAATAAAACCAACCTGAAAAGTCCAGTCTCAGGTTCTTTTTCTTCTTAGATTTTGTTTGATTTTCCTGATCATTTTTATTATTTTCTTCATCATCAGAAGAATTTAGTGCAAATCGGGCTGCAACCGTACCCGAATTGTTGTCGTCTCTAGATTCATCTATACATTCAAGCATGCCTTTGGCTATCGGTTCAGTTACTTGGTTGTTAGTTTGATTAATCTCGTCATTTAGATCTTGTTCCTGTTCCTCAAAAAAAAAAAAAAAAACAATTAGTAAATTTCTCTTTAATGCATTTTAGATATTAAATATATCTACCGCGCCTGGAAGTTGTGTAACGAATTCTCCAGAACACAGTGCCATTAATTGCGATTCGCCTATGTCTTCATCATCATTTGATTGTGTAAAAAGATTAGAGGTTGTGATAGGTTTCATCAATGTTGAAGATTCAATTACAGGAGTATTTAATTGAGATAGCGAGCCGATAAGCTCATAGGCCTCACTTTCGATTGTCTTGTTTAAATTTAACCCGTATTTATTAATTTCAAAACTGTTGATTGGCGAACCTTCTTCTGTTGTTTGTGTATCAAAAAATGGTTGATGACGGATTGCTGCACCAGAAAGTATTGCTATTTGTTTGTTTGGTGGGTGAACTGCAAAAGTTTAATTACTTTAATGTTAATAATTTAAAATATTGTATGATTTTTATTAACTATTAGTTAAGTTTTTCTCTGTCTCGTCATCTGATTCCTCGAAAGCTTTTAAAATCCGACTTCTTTTTTGAACGTTTTTTGGCAAATCGTTACTCAATTCTTCATTATCACTATTGTTAAAATCACTGTTCCTGACATCGTGAGTTTCATCCTTTTCATCTTCTTCATCTTCTTCATCTTCTGCATCTTCTTCACATTCTTCATCTTCAGAATTTGGCATATCATCTTCAATCGCTTCCTCATCACAATAGGCATGTTTTTCAGTCGCTTTGTTTATTTCTATGTTGTCTTCGTTTTCTTCGTCTTCTTCATCTTCTGCATCTTCTTCATTAATCGATTTACCACAATCAGAATACTCCTCCATTTCTAAAATTATTAAATTTTAAAAGAGCACATCACAAAATGAAATTAAATTTATCAAAACTAAGTGAACCTTCTTCACTTTCATCCTCTTTTCGTTTTATTGCATCTTCATGCAGCCTCTTCGTGATTAGTTCCTTTCGTTTTTCTGATATTTTTTTGCTCAACTCGTTCTTTAATTTAAAATAAGCTTCACCTGGCTTTGGTTCTTTTGTTTTAATTAAAGCACAATTATCATTTACTGTATTCAGCTTTTGTATTTCCAGTGAGCCATTGTTTATATTGAAAATACTAAAAAAAAAAAGAGGGTTATCTTTACTTTAAAAAAGTTTTCTTTTTCTGTTATTTTATAGCGACAATTTGATCAATATTTACCTAATTTCAGTTTCTTCAACTTGAATATTTTTTTTAATAGAATTTTTTAAAAATCGTTCAAACAATTCGTCAACACCAGACTTTTGTTTTTCTACTAATTCATTCGTATCAAAATCAATAATCATACCATCGTTACCTTTTAGACGCGGGATAGAGTCACCGATCAATGATAACTTTATGTCATTATCTAATTCAATGTCTAATTTAGTTTTTGTCGTATGCAAGACAATATGATTTGCATTTCTTTCCGATTCATCAATTATTTTAACAGCATCGCTAGAAATTGGACTGATTTCATTTTCATTCAACATATCGTTTAATTCTTTATCGGATGCATCGACTATTTTTTCTAAATCTATATTCGGCAAATCTTCAGTGGTTCTCTTTTCTGATCTATGGACGTCTTTATTAATATCAGCAATATTTAATGAAACATTGTCTGCGTCAGGATATTCTGCTTCTATTAACTTTGCTCCAATTGCAACTATTTGTTCATCCTTATTATCTATGACGTTCGTTAATGAATCTTTCTCATTGTTTCCAATTTTCTTTTCAATCATTTTCTTTTTTTTACTATTCTCGTTTTCATTGTGGAAAAATTCAACTGCCTCTTCAGCTCGCTTGTCCAAATTATTTCTAAATTTCAATTAAAATTCAGTAAAAAGATTGCATACAATTTATATTTAAATACTTACGCATATAATATTAAATCTTCTTTAGACATTTTAATTGCAGCTGCAGCTTTTTGCAACATTGGAAATGTTCTTTGTTTTGCAATACTACGACGGCTCATAAATTCTTTTAAAGAATATTGCTTTGGTTTGTGATATGGAATGCTGTGTGTATATGTAAGTAATCTTATAAGTTAACTATTGAAATATTCAAATATGAATTATATTATTACCTAATATGAGCATCTCTGGCCATACGCTGTGATACACTTTGAATTTCTTTCATTTGATCTTCGGCTACTTTAGCAGACATCTAAAAATAATTCATAAATTTTTTCAGATTTTAAATTAATTATTAAAATCATTTACCCGTTGTGGCGGTTTATCACGTTGCTTAATTTCTGATGTACTATGTTCATTGTGTTCACCATAATTTTCATTAGTTGTATCAATTTCATTAGATGATGCTGATGATTCTTCATCACATAATGATTTTAATTTATTTGAAACCATTTTACTCCGCCGATTCTCATTATCGATATCAGAATCACTGTTGCTGCTACTATCACTCTCACGATTTTTAATAATTTTCTTTCTGCGTTTCTGCATTTTCTTTTTGGTTCCAATTTGAGACTCATCGTCAGTTTCTTCTTCTTTATTAGAATTGCTTGAATCCGAATCCCATATGTTTGGCCGACTTTGAATGCTTGCAGATTTTGCACAATTACCAGAATTGTCAGAATTGTCCTTAGTGTTTGCGATTTCAGTACCTTCTTGAGATTTTTCCTCATCAGAGCTAAATACATTTCGTATTTTTGTAGTATATTTCTTTTTCATTGATGATTGTATAACATTTTTATCATCTTCATCTGTATCCTTATCATTATTGATTGCCATATTAAAATCTGTTGATTCATCGGCATTAATGTCTATCGAAATATTTTCTTCTTCTTCGAGAATTTCTTGCACAGTGACTTTGTCAACAATATTATTATCAGATTCGTCCATCTTATTCTCGAGAGACGGCTCAAGAATTTCATTTGCATTATCTTTGTTAACATTTAATTCATTATTTTTAAGATCATTATTTTTATTTCCTTCCATCAGTGTATTATTTTGTTCATTATCATCGGAATCACTATAATGTAATTCTTCAAAACCGTCATCCATGATGAATACCAATATATTTTTATGTTAGGTGCGAAAAAAAAATATGAAATAACTTTAATCCGTCGGTTGTTTTAAAAATAACCTGTATTTATTCTAGATTGATTAATTTGTATCACTCCTTTATAATAAACTAAGAAGTTAGCAAATATACATATTAAAAATAGTTTTGCAAAGAGCAGAAACTCCTTTGAAACTTATAAAAATAAATGTATTGACACATAAATTCAATATGTTATACTACACGTTACAAATTGCGCCTTTTTTGCTGTCACCGAAATGAACGATGCGATCGTTGCGGCAACAGCAAAAACGGCTTTCGTTTCGTAGTTCGATAATGACGTTTTTTTTTTTTTTTGCCCGGCTTTGAAATTGACAAGTTGAATATAAGGCGGACAAATTTTTGTTAGTAAACACGCGCGGTGTTTTTTTTTAAATATTATAATTTAGTTATAATTATTGGAAATAAGAGGTATTCATTTAAATAAATTGTAAAATATGACATCAATTATAAAATTGCATGCGCTGTCGGGGGCTATGGATGAGTCTCCACCATGCTATCTACTTCAAATTGATGAAGTAAAAATTTTGTTAGATTGTGGTTGGGATGAAAAATTTGATCCAAATTTTATTAAAGAAATCAAAAGGTACGTAGTTTACGATGCTCTAATTGGCTATATTTAACACATATTCACTGATTTTTAACTCTTACACTAAAATAAAAATAGGCATGTACATACAATTGATGCTATATTATTATCATATCCAGATCCAGCCCATTTGGGCGCATTGCCGTATTTGGTTGGGAAACTCGGTTTGAATTGTCCAATTTATGCAACAATTCCTGTACACAAAATGGGACAAATGTTTATGTATGATTTGTATATGTCACATTATAATATGTATGATTTTGAATTATTTTCACTGGACGATATTGATACAGCATTTGAGAAAATAATTCAATTAAAATACAATCAGAGTATTTCGTTAAAAGGAAAAGATTATGGAATTTCAATAACACCACTGGCTGCCGGACATATGATCGGTGGAACTATTTGGAAAATTGTTAAAGTCGGCGAAGAGGATATTGTTTATGCAACAGACTTTAATCATAAAAAAGAAAGACATTTAAATGGTTGTGAACTAGAGAAAATGCAGCGACCATCATTACTAATAACAGATGCATACAATGCTAATTACACACAAGCCAGACGACGTGCTCGTGATGAAAAATTAATGACAAACATCTTACAAACACTACGAAACAATGGTAATGTTTTAGTTACAGTGGACACGGCCGGACGTGTTTTAGAATTGGCACATATGTTAGAACAATTATGGAAGAATAAGGAAAGTGGATTGTTAGCATATTCGTTAGCATTACTCAATAATGTTTGTTATAATGTTGTTGAATTCGCCAAATCACAAATTGAATGGATGAGTGATAAATTAATGAAAAGTTTTGAAGGTGCTCGCAATAATCCATTTCAATTTCGACATTTGCAACTTTGCCATTCATTGGCTGAATTACAAAAGGTGCCAAGTCCAAAAGTTGTATTATGTAGTACACCCGATATGGAAAGTGGTTTTGCAAGAGAATTATTTCTACAGTGGGCTAGTAATGCAAATAATAGTATAATAATTACGTCCAGGTATGCTTACAAAAAACGACATAGTTTCTTTCTTTTTTTTTTTTTTTTATTAGTTAATCATTAAAAATAATAATCAAAATAAATCACTTATTTTATTAGATCATCGCCAGGAACATTAGCAAGAGATTTACTTGATAATGGCGGGAATGGACGCAAAATTGAATTGGATGTACGACGTCGTGTGGAATTGGAGGGTGCTGAATTAGAAGAATATATGCGAACCGAAGGTGAAAAACGCACCCACATAAAATTAATTAAACGCGACATCGAAGAAAGTAGTTCTGATTCGGATGATGACTTAGAAATGAATGTTATCACTGGAAAACATGATATTGTTGTAAGACCTGAAGGAAGAGCGCACACAGGATTTTTTAAATCAAGCCGAAAGCAGTATGTTATGTTTCCATTTCATGAAGATAAGCTACGGCATGATGAATATGGTGAAATTATACAATTAGATGATTATAAATTAGCTGATGTTGGAATTGATGGACAAACAATAGAAGATAACAAAGAAAACAATATGCAGCAATTAAAACAGGAAGACGTTAAAACTGACAACGATAATAATGATGGTATTTGAATTATTATGGTTTCTGTATACATATTAGTATTTACTTATTAAATTAAAATATATTTGTGTGTTTTAGATTTATCGCTGCTCGAAAAGCCATCGAAATGTACTATTAGTCGTAAAGTAGTTGATGTCAATGCTCAAGTACAATTCATTGATTTTGAAGGACGCTCCGATGGTGAATCCTTATCAAAAATTTTGTCACAATTGCGTCCGCGCCGTGTTGTCGTTGTTCGTGGAACACCCGAAAATATTAATTTGGTTGCCAAGCATTGTTCACAAAGTATTGGTGCACGTGTTTTTACACCAAATAAAGGTGATATTGTTGATGCAACAACCGAAACTCACATTTATCAAGTAAAACTGACTGAGGCTCTAGTCACACAATTACAATTTCAAAAAGGTAAAGATGCTGAGGTGGCATGGATTGATTCAGAAGTTGTTGTACGTAGTAAAAGAATCGCTGGCGCTATTGGAAATAATGCAAATGGCGGTACCAATGATAATGGAATAAATGCTAGCGATGCCATGGAAGTTGATAACGACGTGGCCCATGAATCAAGTGAGTTTAAAAATACAACATTCGAGCTAATTCAGAATTTTTATTGGAACATTTCTTTTGATTCTGCAACTATTGTTATTTGTGCTTTTTGACATTTGTTTAAATTAAAATTAAAATTGTGTGTGTTTTAGGCGATAATTTAAAAATATTAACACTCGAACCAGTTGAAGAAAGTAAAATTCCTCCGCATGATTCAGTTTTTATAAATGAATTAAAGTTGTCTGATTTTAAACAAGTATTATTGAAGAATAATATCCATTCAGAATTTTCTGGTGGTGTACTTTGGTGTGCAAATAGTACATTGGCTATACGAAGGGTAAATTTACAGTTTTAAATTGAACCAAACCGATTCGCCACTAGTAATCTTTTCTGTTATTGATTTCACTTTTTTTTTCTCACAGGTTGACACTGGAAAACTAAGTATGGAAGGATGTTTATCGGAAGAATATTATAAAATACGAGACCTACTATACGATCAATATGCCATCATTTAATGACCTGTTATTGTGTTTACGTTTTATTATTACTATTTTTTTTTATTATTATTATATAGTTACATAAATTTGACAATAATTAAGATAAAAATAGTTTTTTCTCAGATTTTTTTTTTTTTCAAACAATTTAATGTAAACCTCTGAGATATTTGTATAACCATAGTTTCGATAAATTATAAAGCAGGTAATTCTCTAGTTGTAATAACAGTTTTTATAAATTCTGCAGACAATTTGGGTGTTCGTTCCTT
Source organism: Catotricha subobsoleta (assembly GCA_011634745.2). Lineage (NCBI taxonomy): Eukaryota > Metazoa > Arthropoda > Insecta > Diptera > Cecidomyiidae > Catotricha > Catotricha subobsoleta. Next base: position 7,066 of record JAABKK020052982.1, read on the forward strand.
ACGGTCACTTGTTAAATTCACGGAATATAAGCCGAATTTTTGACTGTAAATTATAATTAGAGAAATTTTTGGAAAATTTTCGTTATTTCCTACACTCAAAATTATTACGAAAGTGACGGAAATATAATAATATCTGTTTCAAATGAAATATAAATGTTAATAGTGGTGATTGGTGATAAAAATAGCTACTTTATGGTCACCGGTATTATTTATTTCTATTATAGATATAATATATTCACAACAGACATTTTAAATTTCATATATGCAAACCAAAAATATTATATTTGAAGAAAATATAATCTATCAAAATGTACTTTTATCTGTGGCAGATCCATAAAAATCAAAATATCGGCTTTGTAGGCCTGCCTTGGATATATTATATCTAAATCTAACATAGGTAAAAAATATGTACGACAGATAAAATATATTTAAAGCAGCTATTTTTCTTGCGCGTATTACCAATATAACAAATATATTTTATCTTAAACAAATATTATTCGATCTCCGTAACTTTGGCAGACTTGGTAAAAGATACTTTTTTCAAAAACATTCAGATACTTTTTATTTTGTAGATTGTAAGAACAAATGAGAAGATAAAAATATAGTTCCTGTACGAAAATACTCTTTTGATCTGCGCGTTTTAACTTAATGTAACCCATCTTTCCCTATTTCTTCTCGTCTATACTTTTTTAAACAAAAACAAAAGTATTTTAAGTAAAAAAGTATCTGAGATACTTTGAAGTTAAGATACTTTGGATTTTGTTTCAAAAGGCATGCAAGAGGGAGAATGGAGAAAGGTGGAGTGCATAAAATTTAAAGGTAGACGTCCGAAGAATATTTTAGTACTTGAACTACTTGCTTATCTTCTTACTTTCCCTTACAATCCTCAAAATAAAAAGTATCTCAAGGATTTTGAAAAAAGTGTCTTACTCAAGTCTGAACTTTGGCCAGTGTATATTTTAAAGGATCATGATTTACGTACGTGAAACCAGCACACCATTCAAAATTGTCAATAATGCTCCAAACTGCGTAAGCGAAAAAAAAAATGATTTAATTAGTTATTTGTTATTGTATTTGGTGAAAATTAGAAATCAATTTGAAACTACAATAAACCTGTATATGCCGTGACATTGCATTCATCATTTGTGACAACTTTTAATATTTCGGCTAAATGGGATTTTAAATAATCAATTCGACCGGTATCGGTTATTCTTCCATCATCAGACCATCCATTTTCCGTAATTATTACTTCTGGATTATTGTACTCTACCTTGATCCACCTAAATTAAATTCGATCAAAATGAATCATTACATAAAATGAACAGCAGTGAGAATGACATGGTTGAAAACAAAAAAAAAAGATTATAACCGTAATATATCTCCCAATCCTTCAGGCACAGAATACAACCAATTTGATTGTGATTGTTTCCATTCTGGTTTAACAGTTACACTTAATCGTCCATCACGTTCCCATGACGGATTTATTCCATGTGGTTCAGTTGATAATTCCACCAAGCGACTTGTGTAATAATTCAAAGCGAAAAAATCGGCTGATCCTTGTATATACGTTTTCCATTTTTGCGTTAGAGCTGGTAAGCGTGACCAAGATCGTCCCTCTCGAATACTATTACTTGCGATTGTGGTTGACATCACAGCTGGATAGCCACCTTTTAAACTAAATATCGGATGAGCTAACCATCCAAGCTGTATTTATTTGATTTTTTTAATTAGATAAAATATTACATTGTTGTATTTTTAAATTATAAAACACATGCCTGAAATTGCATAGCTCTATCAACGATGTCTGTATCATTTTTATCAGAATAGAAGAAGCGACTGCTTAAAGTTATTCCAATTTTACCATAGTAGAATTTATAAAAATTATTTTTATATAAATGATAAACGGTCGCATGTGCTTTTAAAACGTTATTTGCGCACAAATATTCACCAACGCCATTTGCTTCTACTGTTGGTGCTGTTTGTCCTGTGCCATATCCGTCAATACAAAAATCTAATGGTTCATTAAATGTAATCCAATGTTTCACCTAATTAATAAATGGAACTACTGTCAATATATAATTGACTGCACTGATGATAAGTTCTCTACTATATATGATATTTTTAAAGAACCATTTGTGAATAATGATTTTATTTAATTTACAAATACGATTAACATAATTAATAGTGGATAACTGTAGGTAATTCATTTCACTACTTTTATAATCGCTCACCCGATCGCCATAGCGTGTAAATAAAATATTAGCATATGCCTCGAAATAACCGATAATTATTGAATTGGTTAAGCCACCAAATTTTTGCAATGCCTGAGGTAGATCATAATGATACATTGTCACCATGGGTTCAATACCATTTTCCAATAATTTATCAATTAATTTATTGTAATATTTAATTCCAGCTTCATTTATTGAAGATACATCACCATCTGGTAATATACGAGACCATGCAATCGAAAAGCGATAGAAATTCATCTACAAATAATATATATGAATAAATTTTACATTAAAGATCTAGACTAGGAATGTTGAATTTCAATATGTGTAATTACTCCTAAATCTTTCATTGCTTTAATATCATCTTCGAAAAAGTGATAAGAATCGGGACCGACATCAGCATTTGTGTGATCGGCTATTAGATCAGGATGATCATGTGTAAATTGATCCCATATACTTGGTCCTTTTCCTGCCAAAAATAAAAAACTTAATAAAAAAAAAAAAAATTAAAAATCAATGACTTGTAATTACCATTTTCATTCCATGCACCTTCTATTTGAAATGCGGATGTGGCAGTTCCAAATAAAAACCCTTCTGGAAATTTCGTTCCATTTAAATTGACTACTGTTGCATTTAATTTAGCATCAATGACATTCTGAGCGTTCCCATTTTGGAGAAAGGCGCTTAATATTGTTTTATAGTTCATAAAAAATTTCAATATTTAATAAAATTTAAAAACAATGTATAATTTATTCATTTTTTACCTCAAATAAAATGATGTGACAAATATTAAATATTTATTATTAACCATGATTACTGGCTATACGCATCTACGTATGAAATGGTTATAAATATTTCTTACCTACTAAGTATTACTTAAATATTATTATTTATTCAAATGACATGAATGAATGTAAATATGAGTAGTACTGTCTGTGTAAGCAATTATATTTAAAATTCACATTTTAAATTGATTACATTCAATGAGGAAAAGATTACAATATGAGGAATTACCATATTAGGTCAGAGTTTAGAGATTATTATAATTTGATAAATTTATATTACAACGACAAAGAAATAGAAAGTAATTATTACAATACAGTTTTTGCGCTGATTTATGCTACATTCACATGGCACTAAATTGGGCTTTGAATGCACAAAATCGGCAGTCAAATTACGGACTCAACGCATTTTTTGATTTATTTTTGACACGTAATGTTACTCACATATATACAATTTGATTGGAGTTCTCAATTTGAGTCCGTAATTTTAGTTCCGAATTTTGCGCCATGTGAATGTACCATTAGCATTAGATCAGAAGGCATGACTGATAAGAAGCAATCATCAAACTTAACGAGAAATGTAAACATTTTAATCAATGCAAATTTTATTTTCAATACCCAAAGTTCATTTTCGTTTTATATTATAAATTTATATCAGAAAATTAGGAAAAAAAAATACGCTCTATATAGTTAGATTTCAACTCAAATATATAACTACGAGAATGTATGATGAGGAACAAAAGAATTAAGATAACATAAAGAATGTGAAGATAAATTTATTATTATTATTTGAATAAATAATTTTAAAAGTGCCCTTTTAAAAGTATATTTTTTGTTTAATCATTGTATTAAGTACATATACAATTATGTTAATATTTTTTTTTTTGATTTTTTCTTCTCCAATATAAGGTGATGTAATCTCGAGATATGTCATCATAAGGGGCTGTCCATATATTACGTCATCAAGTTGGGGGAGGGGGGATCCGAGTTTGATTACGAATGATTATGTGGGGGGAAGGGGGTGTTCCGAGGGTGATTACGTATAATCATTATAGAAAAAAAAATGAAATTTCAGAATAGAAAAGAATAATGATACTCCATATAACGTATGTTTTTTCAGTTTCTCAAAATACGATTTGCATACAGCATAAGAATTATAAGAATAGTGTGGTTTTTCAGTTTCTCAAAATTCAGCTAGGGGACAGCGGCGGAAAAACTCGCGGTTTTTTTTTAGCTTTCACTTTAATTGTTACAATACAAACTAATAATTCAAAACGATTACATATATTGTTAATGGCAACAGAAGATTATAAAATCAGCTTCAATTGGACCAAAATATT
>JAABKK020052993.1:0-11416 GCA_011634745.2 Catotricha subobsoleta
AACACACGAATCTCGGGTTACACGAGTTGAAGCTTACCGCCCTTTATGAGTTTGAGTTTTCTGATACATTAAGGAACATATACGAGTAGGTGGATCTTAAATACAACAAAAAAGAACTGACTTTGCTCGTCGTGATTTTTATTAACTAATATTTTAAAATTATATTTTACAAATTTTTCTTTTTGCTCGTATTAGCAGTTAGTTAAAAACGGAATATAATCTGTAAGTAAGTAAAGCTGGTTTTATTGTACAAATAATTAATGAATGTATGTAAATTCAGCTGAATATAGTGAATACACTTATTGCTCAAGCTCAACATTATATTTTATTTGATTAAAAGAAAACAGAAAATTAAAATAAGATAATAGGAGTAAATGTTTTTGTAAACTACTTACCAGAAGATATATTCATTCATGTTCATTTAGTTCGATTTTAAATTATGCTCAAAGGTTATTATAAGTTCAAAAAATAGCATTTTATTTCATCTTAAAATGAAAATAACGAACAAAATATATACCTATTATCTTTTTAAATATTTTTTTTTTTTTTATAAATAAATAACTTTCAATAGTGACAGCAAAAATCAAATTTTTGAGTAACCTTTAAAAAAAAAAAAAAAACTAAATTTCCACATTTGCTTTAAATCAGTAAATAATTTACCTATAAATAATATCAATAAAACCACAAAACAACATAAAATAAAATTACATTTGTGTAAAAAATAAATAAAATAAAAATAAGGCTAAGCTAATGTTGCCCTCTTTGCGACAAAATCTCGTGATGCCTTTTCCTTATTCATAAAACGAGAATATCTGAATAAATAAACAAAGCAAAAATTATAAAATTTTCTGAGAAATACAACGAAATGTTAAGAATTATAAATAAAATATACGTACAATTGATTATATTTTAGAATATCTTTTTGTGATAATGATGGTCTTGTATTTTCAAAGGCTTCAACAAGATGTTTTTGATTAATACATATTTGATCCGGAATGTTCTGAAATTACAAATACGGTAGATTTTGTATTCAATTATTAGTTTATAGCTTTATGAAATTTTTAATTTGTGAACCTTAGATCTGAATCGATATGCGAACAGTTTCCACAAAACACAAATAAAAAAAAATGAGATTTTCCCGATTTTATATATACAAACTATTTCATAAATATATATAAGTATACATAAATGTAATATTCTAACGCCTTACACCTTCATAATAATATACTTTGAAAAGCATCATCATGTAAAACTTAAATGAAACTAAATTGGCCGTGTATTTTCAATTAAACCATAATATTTTCACGCTAATGTTTAATTAACTGTTGAGTATTTAAATACAAGACAGAAGACGAAGAGAAAGACGTAGAAGAAGAATTAAACGGTATCTTAACAACAAAAATTCATAGAACTCTCGTGTTTGTATTGGAGGTAAGTACTTTGTATATCAACATTATGCAAATAATTATAAAATCTTAATGTCTTCTTCGACTTCACGATAATTATTATATTTAAGTAAAGTTAGGTCGTGAATGGGTGGATAGATTTGCGAGGAGAGATGGTTATTTAGTTACAAATAGAGGTAAGACAAGTTAACATTATGATGACGATATACCGACGTTGATATAAGAGAGTACATAAATATTTAAGATTATTTCTCAACTCATTGAAGTTTTGTAGAACACAAAACTTTTAGCTTTTAATTAACATTTCTATTAACGTATCTTAGTAATTTGGATCTTTGCGACTTACGTTGTATTTATACTTTAAATGTGTTGGAAAAAAGAATATAAGTTTTGGTATTTTAATTATCATGCTTGAAAATAAAAATAAAAACGATAAATTTTATTTACTTCGTTATGAGATTTTGAATCGAACGATTTTTTTTTCGATAATAATCAGAAATAAATAATATTATTGTATTATGGAAAGGATAAAAAATTATGTATGTTTTCTATAATATTATTTACAGATGAAAGTATTAATTAATTTTTAATTGATTTTAAAATTACTGATGAATTAAATTGAAAAAAAAAAACAAAACTAAACGTAAACAACTTTGCTAAAGACATAAATCCCCTACGATCAACCATTTTCAGGATATTCCACTTTACAGAAAGAGCCATATTGACAAAATTGTAGAATTTTAGTAAAAAAGTGACAGGTGGCTAGGGTAACTTATCTTTTGGAAGGGTGATTTTTATGATTAACTATTTAGTAGTAAATTTAATCATTCGATAACCGTCAGAAGTTAGGTAATGTTAACTATATTCTATATACTATATAGTTACCCATCAGGGGCTCAATTCCTGAATCACTCGTAAATATCCGCATGTGGAACTGTTCGTACTCTCTCGTGCAAGCGGTTCAATACAATGAGATTAACATTATTTGATTCGTGTCTTCTTCGTACTCTAGCATACTACGAAATCGAATGAATATCGTGCGAATTACATCGAGTGGGTCAAAGCAAGCGGAACATTTTGATGAGTTACGAATGATATTTATTCGATTTAGTCACATGCGAGTGCACGAACAACACACGATGTAATTTAATATAAGTTGATTGTATTGCATCTTATGGCACGAAACGACACGAACAGTTCCGCATGCGGATATTTACGAGTGATTCAGGAATTGAGCCCCAGAAGGTAAAATTAACTTTCTTGATGGGTAGCGCCAAAATAAACTCCCTTGATGGTAGATTCTATATTACATTTATACAACGTATATAATCGCCTTCTAATAAAAATAATAGTTTAATTAAATAGCTTACCTCTGAATTTTTCGCTAGACATTCTTTAACTGCAATCATATTGGCTGATATTAAAATACTTTGTATATCAGCGCCTGTATATCCATCAGATTTTTCATCACAGAAATACTGTAAATTAACGGTGTCATCGAAATGCAATGAGGCCGCATTTGAAAGTGTTTGAAATATTTTAAAACGTGCCACGCGATCAGGAAGCGAACATTCAACTAAACGGTCAATGCGACCCGAACGAAGTAAGGCTGGATCAAGTAATTCTGGTCGTGATGTTGCTGCTATAACAACAACTCCCTGCAATCCTTCAACACCGTCTAATTCAGTTAGCAATTGATTGACAACACGGTCTGTAACACCAGTCGAGTCATGTCCTCGGCGTGGTGCTAAACTATCAAATTCATCAAAAAATAGAACACACGGCTTTGCACTTCTTGCTCTGAAAATGAAATTAATTAATAAAATAAATATTTTCTCTTCAAACAACAACTACTTGCTTACCGATCAAATAAATTTCTAACATTCTCTTCACTTTGTCCAATAAATTTAGCCAAAAGCTCGGGTCCTTTAACCGAAATCATACGCAAATTCCAAATACGTGACAATTGTGACACCAAAAATGTTTTACCCGTTCCTGGTGCTCCAAACAATAGTACACCAGCTTGATTTCGTAAAGGTGAATGCTCAAATATGGTTGGATATTTTGCAGGCCATATTAATACTTCTTCTAAAACTGTGACAACTGATTCTAGACCAGGAATTTTACCACCAGTTAATAATGGTCCATCATCGTCTTCGTCTGTCGTTGTCATTTTATTATTGTTTTCAATGCCTTGTAAACAGTAGCTGTTTGTTGTTTTTAATGAACTTAATAGAATCTGATTCGTTAGTATTTGTGCTTTCGAATCTAATCAAATTTTAATAATGTTAGTAAAAAAAAATATGATAATTCGATAAAATAACATGTTTATTTACCATCTCGATGTGCATAAAAAACAGCTCTTTCAACAAATTGAACTAAATCACCAATAGCATATCCTTCAGTTAGCTGCGAAAATTTTTCATAATTTATTGATTGATAATATGTTTGAATGTTTTTTTTACATAATTCACGAATGACTTTTTCTCGATCAGTCTGAATAATAAAAAAGATTTAAATTATAATAAAATATAATAATAAATTCATTCAATGAATTGAATTCAATTTCTATTTATGGTTTTGGTTGTAGCATAGATTTGAAATAGCCACTTCAAAATGTAATTGAGTGGATAGTTCAAATTTATGTCTCTTGGTCCATATAAGTATTTCTTGTAACTTTAAATCCATAGATTACAACCTTGCCAATCATTTTTTTTTTATTTTAAGAAATTGATAATAGATCACAATTATTAAAGATTCCATTGCATTTTACCTTTTCTAAATCTGGTATTTTATAAATTGATTGAAATAAATGTTTTCCGCGTGACGTATAAATTCGTTTATTTAAATTATTTTTATTGGAAACGGTTGCAATAACTACTATTGAATTTCTTTCTGTATATTCCATTACAAGATGCTGTATAATGTCAGATACCCTATTATAATATTCACCATCTTGTGTTTGCTCAACAATATTTTGGGCTAAATTATCTAAATTATCTAATATTAAAATTGCTGGCGAATATTCCACACATTTCGTTAAGATATTGCGTAAATCTCGTTGAATTGATTCTGTCTGTGGACAAATTTTAAATATTTTATTAAAATTAATAGTAAATATTATACCGTTGATAAATTAACATCACACAATTATCATGAATTTAAATTACCTTTCGTCCTTTATTTCTGGCACAATAGAAAATATCAGAATAACAATAATGCGGCGGACGTTCCAATTTATTTAAAATTTGTTGATATATGGTTGATTTACCAGTTCTTTGTGAACCTGAAAGCATATAATTTAAAAATTTATTAGAATTTTTAAAAAAACTTTCGAAATATTTCTTTAGTATGTAATACAAGAAATAAGAATTAAGAACTAAAGATGAAAAAATATATTTCAAAACAAACCAAGACCAACCTATGATAATAATATTGCCAACGTTCTTAAAACAATTTCGTTCATCCAAACATAAGTTTAAAGTAATTTTTTCGGTGCACTCTTCGATAATAGTTTGAAATTTGTCCAGACCAACAAAATCTCGTTCATCATCATTATCCTGACCAACATTCCCATTACAAATGTTCGATTTTGTTACTACACGTGAAGCGGCATTCATCATTTCGGATATATCTTTAATCTGCTCTACACAATTAATTTTACATTCACGTAAAATTTCAGCATCACAGAGACAATAACGAAACGACTCTGGATATATTTTAACAGACACAATAACAGTTCCATCACATAATTTAAATATTTGTTGTTGATTGATTAACATTGGAAATAGTTTCGTGCTATCGATAATAAGTTGTTTAAAATTTTCTTCAATCTTTTTAATGTCTTTGTAATTTGATGTTGGTGCCGATGGATACAATTCAATTTTTTCCATAAAATTTAAAACAGTTTGTTTCGGACTCAATGCAATTCGATCTAATTGCTTTAAATTCAAATGCGCCATTAACACTTCATTCATCTCAATGGTTGGATAAATATTCTTTGGAAAGTTTTCATTATCCGAAATTATTTTGATGTTTACGTAAAACTCTCTCGTCATCCGTTCATCAGTTCCATTACTTCCGCTTCCATTACTAACATCACATCGAATAATATAAATTTGATTAATGTCTAATAGCTCAGGTACGTTATGTTTTGTCACAAATAAATCACACATCTGTGAGTCTTCCCATTTTGTCGATATAATACGAAATTGAAATTGTTTTTTTTGATGTTTACGTAAATCGGTTATTAAACCTTCTAACAGACGGTGTTGTGCCTCAAGCTTGGTGGTTTGTTTTGGTTTCTTATAAACGGTGGTATCTGTTTCGATTTTTGGTTGATAATCGTATATTGGTGAAGAAGGTATAATTTTGTTAGTCTTATCATTAAAATGGTGTGTGGGCGATGCTAAATGATTTTTAATTATTTGTTCAGTTGAATTTCCTTTGATGCCATTTAATTTATTTACTGGTGTATTTGTGTTATGTTTATAAGGAGCTACAATCAATTCCGTATTATTTTCAAGTTTTCCATATTTTATATCAGGACTCAATTTATCTGTGAATTAAAATTAAAAAATAATAATTTATAAGTAAATATCAGATAACAAAATAATGAAACTCTGAACATAAATTCGGCATATTCAAAAAGTCATTTTATATACCGACCATGATTTACAAAAACGTACAAAATGGAATTTAGCAAAATATTTTTCATCATAAGTATTTACCTATTTCAATGGTAATATGCATAGCTCTATTAATCCAAATAACTAATTTTTGACTTTGATTTATAATTCTTGTTTGATCCAGAAGAGTATTTTGTATTCTATAGCTACTAACTTCCTGAAATAGAATAAGAAAACCGCGTCATTTTCAATATGTCCATCATTAAAAAATTATTGGTAAATATTTTTACTCACAAGCATTTCCCAGTCTTTTTGATTTGTTGCTGTGACATGAACAGAATCTAAAACTGGCACTTCCTCAATTAATTTACAATTTACAATACTACCTTCAAATAAACCTAAAACAAACAAATGTACGCACACACTTTATCATTAACAAAAAACATAATTTTTTATTTGATCGTCATTCACATTGACGCGCTTCATTATTTATTTTTAGCTACATTACCAATCGTTTGCGCCACTAATGCATTAATACCAATTTCATTATCACGTATATTTTGTCCGCCGTATGGTGCCCAGGATATATAATGATTTACAGTACGATTATAGGTTAAATTTAAGCAACTATTTCCATTATCCTTTAATGATTCAATATAAAAGAAATAATTTAATATTCATTCAAAATTATTGATTTTAAATATAAGTACCATTAATTGTGCACTGGCATTTTTTTAGGTTATGCAATAAACAAAAAAATATTTTCGTATTAAATTATAGTCAAAGAAACAGAATAACTTACATTCAAATGCAATAAACGGTGATTCGATTCCGATAATAACACAGAATTATTTTTAATTGGCTTGAAAACTATTATTAAATTACGTCGAAACATTTTCTTTCTTTATCTTTTTTTTTTGTTTAAAGTTTGTGTTGTCGTTTTAGCTTAAAATCAAAATTTTATTCTTTTGCGTACTACAGCTGTGAAATCTGTCAAATGCTAGTAAAAGTTGTAAAAAAAAAAGAAAGTATATGTTGCCGAAATTTTGACATGTTGTTGGTGGCGCTTCTGTGTCAATTTGATTCGAATTAGTATAAGGATTTTACTTCATATTACATTTTTTATTTTCTTAATATCGTTTAAGTACCATTAAATTTCATGATATTATCCAACATATAAACGGTAAAGAATATTATTCTCAGAATAGTATCATTTTTGATTCAATATAACGTACTAATTTTCGATTTTAATATTTATCTGTTTAGGCGGAATTCAGCCTAATTCTTACGATGTTCAAGGATTAATTACAGCAATCTATTCTAATTGTAAGTTCGCCAATCATCATCTTTATTTTCAAATAATCATCACGCATAATTGAATTTCAATTCACGTCTCTGGTTAAAGCACACATTGAATCTAAATTCACATTCTTTATGGTAAATACATTATTTACAATTTTCAAATTTCCCGCTTTCGAAAGTGTAATATTGACAGCTCTGTAAATTTCACTTTGCCATGCATGTTTTGCATTATACCAGAAAAATACAATTAAACAAAACATATCTGTAACTATTCATATTGTGTCCATAATAGAAGCATTATATGAAATACTTGAAACTAAACAATAACACCACTAAAATTCAGAGGTAAATATTTTCAAATAATAATTTATAATTATTATTAAATATTTAAATTCATCCAATATTAATTCAGAAGCATGCATCCATGGTATAATTACGTTCATGATTCTTCCTCGGTTGATGCCATACAAGAGATTACAAACTGTTACACTTGGTAAATAAATCAAGATAATTCCGGACACCGAAAATAATGTCGTTAAATAGAAATACCGCATCAACAGGTTTCTACGAAATATTAAATAGCAAGCAAACGGACACGCTTGAAGAAATAAAAAAGTCTTATCAACTACTTTTATTGAAGCATCATCCTGATAAACAAAACATTGAAAATAACTCTAGTAATTTCACAATTTTTCATCAAATCGATGAGGCATGGAAAACACTTCGCGATCCAAACAAGCGAAAGACTTACGATGCTGAATTAGCACAACAAAAATTTGCCGATAAACCAATTGTACATGAGATTTTAACCAAAAATGATTTTGAATTTGATGAAGAAAGTGAAATGTATGTATATCCTTGTCGATGTGGCGGAATGTATTTTATAGATTCAACTGATGGAAATGAAAGTACTGGAAATAGTGATGAACTTTATATTGCTTGTGATGAATGCTCACTTGTTATTCAATTATTGACATAAATTAAGTTATTTTTCATTAGTTTATTGTGAATAAAAATAAATTTAGCGAGATTTAAATTGTGGATAAATATTTTTTTGATATAACTATTCAATGCAACTAATTCTTTACTTTGAACCATGAAAATCACGATATTTCAAAATCTTATAAACAAAAATTGCGAGTTTACTAAGTTATCAATTTTTTTTCTCTAGTTTTTCATTCTAATTCATAACCAGGAGCGATTTTATTTATCGTAGCATCTTACTTGAATTTTTAATTATTTGATTACTGCTGCATTAGGTAGTTAAAGCAAATTACATGAACGTAAAACGTAGGCGTTAGATTTTATATGAAAAATAAGTCTGTACGTAATCTTCCTCATCTTTGTGCGGATATTCGTATAGATACAAGAAATATTACTAATTCCAGTATAATGAGACAAGAATTTAAAAAAATAATTAATACAGTAAATATAGAATTAAGTCTTCTTAATTCCTCTTTAACTTTGTTCCTCAGTTTAATTAAAATAAATTATAAAAATAATAAATTAAACATCATTTTAAATGATATTATAAACCATGCTTAGCAACATATATTCGTTGTCCATTAATGGTCATCGAACGTGCATATTTTGCTAGTATTGAGCTTATGGTAAGTTGTGGTGTTGCAAAATATCTGAAATTAGTTTTATTTTTAATTAAAATCATTATTAATATGGGTATAACTTATACGACAATCTTACTCAATGTATGGTTCAATTTGATCTAATGTCCATTTTTCTCTGGTCTTAAATAATATCTTCAGACGCTCCAATAAATTAACGGATAAATTACTTTCAATAAGAGCACGAACACAAGGTACGCTCTTTGAATCACGATCAACAATGCCAATTCCACGCAGATAATTTTCCTATTTAAATCACATTTTTTTTTCATAAAATGTTCAAACAATAATTAAAATTTAATATTCTACTTACATTTATAGTCATTCCTTCAGGTAACGCATCCTGCCACGTTTCCATGAATTCATTAATATGAAACTTAAGACCTTGCTGCAATATATTTTGTGCCACAATTCGGCAAATCATTTCTTCATGATAAGTGTACAATGGTTTATTATCTCCTTTCATTTTATTTGGTGTAACAAAAGTATACAAATTGAATAGCCCTTCAACAATTTCTTCAGAAGCAATTGCGAAGTTCATTGTTTCAATCGTTTCATCTTTGTCAACTTCATCAATGGACCATGAATTTTCTGAGACAATTCCCAGCATTAACGATATTATTCGATATTCGTATTCACATTCTAAAACTCTTAATCGACCCTCAATTTCAATTGCACGGTATAATCGAACTCCACTTGAAAATTCATTTGGACTACATTGTATTGTATTCAGCAATTGCTCGTGTGTAAACATTAATGATCGATCAATGCAATATTCATTTTCTGGACCCGAATAACGCGTCAGTTGCAGTAAATCACCTAATTTGCGAAAACGTGGATTAATTTCACGACATTCATAATATTCATGGAAAATTTTCAAAACATGACGGCTATCTAGTTTTCGTTGGGTGTCATCATCAATTTCTTCTTCATCAATATTATTACTGGAATCATTGCTTCCTGTACTTCGATCCAATGACCGATTTACTGCACCTTGTGGACTTTTTAATGGCGATTCAGATGTGGCTTGTGCATGTTTTAAATCGGGAACCAATAAGATGCTATTTGAGATTTCGGCCTCCTTAACTTCATACGTTTTACTGTCGGTACATAACACAATTTTTTCACTTAGACCGCCTGTTTTATTTGTAGATTGTGTTGCAAACATAATAATAAGTAAAGAAAGTAAATAATTTAATATTTATCATTTATCATTACGAATTGAATATAAATTTGAAAATGAAGTTCACATTAAAATTACCTTTAAAGCATAATGTTTGACCCTCTTCAATTTGTGTTAATAAATGTGGATTTAGCTCTAATAATTTAAAATTGTTGAAATCATTATTATTAGCGGCATAGTAAATTGCTTGTGTGATATCGGTTAAATGTTTTTCATTTAATTTCGCATGTTTTATCATAGATTTAACGTCCTCTGGTGTTCGCTGATAAGTTCCATTTCTAAAAATAGTATTCATTCTGATAAATTTAACAGTCCAAAAATTCAGAAATGAAAAGTATAAGGTAATAGGTCTTTAACTCACGCCTCATTTGTATCATCAATTTCCATATTTCTATCAACTTATCTCACTAAAACCAAAAACTAAATAAAATTAATTCAGTTCACCAATAACCTGACAGTGTGACACACAGTAGTTAAAAATATTTTGCGCCATTTTTCTCATGAATGTATTGTTGTCATTTCTATTGTTTCGAATATTTAATCCATGGAAGTACAGGATTACTAAACTTAACCTCACTGAAATAGATGAAAATAGTTCACGACTTTTTATTCAGTGGATGAAAAACTAGTTGAATTACTCGATGAATGAAACAAAAACAATGAACGCTATAAATACTTTTTGTTTCGATATTTTGTAATTTTGTTTTCTATATTCTATTGCACATTTAAGAAAACGAGCTACAAAATAAAAAAAACTTTAAATACAGATTATAATTATTTTTAATGGTACACATTTCGTGCATACGAAGTTTTTGATAAAATAAATTTTTATACCATAAAAAAAAAAAAAAAATTACCCATTTTCAGGGTATAATTTTCTTAGAGCGTAATGGACAGATTTTAAAGATTGAGCTACCGTTAGACGCAGAATTTAGTCGACATCAAAGTATATATATGTTTTGGTCAAGAAATATATTGGACCGTCAAGTCGAGAAATCAAAAAACCATTTTCTAAATCTATTTTTTCGAATTTTCAAAAAGAAAACCAAAACTGATCAAAATCAATCAATTCGATTCTGCGTCCAATGGTAGGTCCAACGGTAAGAGCGTGTTTTTATTTATAGATTTTGAATGCACGAGTGCAACATGTCTTGTTGAATAAATTTTATTATATTCTTTTTTTTCTTCAATTTTTCCAATTATAATAAACCGTGCACAGCATGGTTTATATTTTTTGCCACCATTATTATTTGTACTGAAAATACGGCGCTGCAT
>JAABKK020053004.1:0-11416 GCA_011634745.2 Catotricha subobsoleta
TTATCCAATCGGCCTAAAATTTAAACCCTATTCTAATGACATCAGTCCGCTCCCAAAAATCATACAGGGTTTAAAAACAAAGACGTGACTTTTTTTCCTAAGGTCGAATTGTCACCCTAGGCTATAGTCATAGATGCACACGCTTTTGATTTCAAGGAGGGGTAGATTTGTAAAATTATGACAGGGTAATTTTTTCCCATCGACGATTGCAAAACGGCCTCAAAATAAAAGTTGAGAGCAAAAAAAAAACGATCTTCAGTATTCAACCACAAAACCGCCTCAAAAAAAAAAGCTTACCCTTAGCCGACTTTTGGAAAAGTGAAAAAAAAAATGATACTATTTCTTCCAAAACACAGCGAAAAAAACCGCGCTGTATTATGCAAATCGTATTTTGGAAATTGAGTAGGGTGATTTTGAAATCGAAGTAGGGTAATATTTTTTTCAAACCTACAAAAGGTACTACATATTTTGTTCAAAATCGAGGTACCCTACCTCTGAAATTCTTTGAAATTAAAAAAAAATACTATTTTTTGTTCAAAAACTTAAAAAAGATACTATTTTCGGCAAAATCGACATAGGATAATATTTTTTTCAAATCTCAGGGGGGTTACATCCCTCTCTCCCCTGTGTGCACGTATGGCTATAGTACTATACAATTTACAAATAAAAAAAATTAAAAAAAATGTGAATGGGTCATTTTGAACCAAGTACGAGGATTAAATCAGGGTTTTGCCTTTTGATTGAATAAATAAAATAGCGGAATGAAACAAAAATAATTGTATTTAATGTAATACATTAATCAATAATATTCATGTGGGTATGAAACTGAATACACCCAAACATTGTAATAAATTTTAGAAAAAACAGTAAAACAATTTTAATTAAAACATGTATCTGGGTATATTTATCACGAATAAAGAAAAGAAAAAAAAACGTTAACCCCTTTGTCATTGTATCATTTTTCAATTTAATCTAACTTCATTGAAATAATTCAATATCAAAATGTTGTCTTTTAAATTGACACAATAAAATATATTCTCACATCTCACGTAGGTATTGTACAGTCATCGACATGTGTGTAGATATGTAGTATGGAGACCACGGACCAGGGAATTGAGACCATCCGACCAAATGAACCCAACTCAACCAACACACCAAAACTTACTACGTGCAATGAAATATAAATGGCTAAACATACAAAATGTAACGTGTTGAACGTGATGGTTCGCGTAAAGTAGAATATAAAATTATTGAAAGAAATTTGATTTTATATATCAATTTGTTGTATAGCTTTTTATTATTTGATTAAAACTCATTTGTCTTTCACCTATATGCTATTTGTCTGTTCTTGTGGTTATTATATATATACTCTTTTTCTATATTATTTATTGAATTTTTTTGTTTATATAATATATCTACAATTCTACATTTCTATAACTACATTATACTACACCTTTTTTAAATTTAATTACTTTTCTATGAATTTGCGTATGCCAATATATCTGCTTGTTTGAAATTTTATATTCATTTTCATACCAATCTATTGAAAAATAAATATAATAGTATATAATATATTAATTAGTACTTATTGTTAAAATTTACTTAGCTCTGGAATCTACGAAATGATTATATTTGTGGTAGAGGTAAGTAATTGTACTGCATTTATAAACTATTTTATCTTTTGAATTTTGAAATAGATACATCATGCGAACCGTAATAATAAACAAATTAAAACTATTTAATTTCCCTCTTTTATTATTCTAGCATAATAAATAAAGATATGTACATTGTACAAGTATTATTACATGTAATGAAGAAGCACAAGCACACTACAACCCTATACGATATTATAATTGGAGTAAGTACGTCATTAAAAGGCATATATTATGCAGAAACTCAATATTATACAATAAGTTGAATTAAGTGGCAAAAACTATTATCAAAAGCCTCTGAAATTTGTTAATATTTTATATTGTAAGTATATATATGTGTAAAAAGTTTGAAATGCTATTAAACAAATCAAAATATGCGTTTACACTTTACATAACATACAATTGTTAAGTAATAAATATTTGTGAAATGCAACTCTTTTCGGTTTCATAAATTATTTATAATTTATTAATTTGTCAATATTTTTTTAAATAAATAATGATTACTTCTTAGTAATACATATTGATAAAGAATTGATCCAAATGGCTACATGTCTATATACTATTCTATGGATCTCCTTCAAATTTATTGATATCGCCTGTGTATCACATGTGTTTGTGTATAGATTAAGCTATTGATAGTGTGAAATGAAATTCGGAATATTATTGTCTTTACCATTTTGTTGAGTATTCCTAAAGAACTATACAAATTTCAAATCTGTCGAAAACCCTACGTTGCAAGTTGCGATATCATATAGATTAAATGACCAGTTCGCATATTCTGATTGTGTGTCTTATAGTTTTAAACAGGTTTTGTATAATATAATTAAATTTAGTTTGTGAATTTTTGTATTTAGCAGCTATTGAAAGTATCTTTATTTAGAAGACACATACCAGTAAGCTAATACGAAATCCAACATTGCTACCCTTAACGAAAAAAAACTTGCTTATTTTACTTATAGGATTCGAATCAAGAAATCAATATAACAAATATTAATTAAACTGCATCTTAGCCAGTGAAAAATATTTTATTATGCCGCAGAACAATCCATTAAACATTTACCAATAATAATAAGTTATTAAATTGAGCCACTTGCTTTACGATATTGAGCCATTGAAGTGTGGCGTGACCTGACAAAGATGATCGACAAACATTTTTTTTTAACAAAAAAAAAAAATTATTTCTCTCATTTATATTTAATTTTGTATTTTATTTAAATAATTTAAAAAAAAAACAACAACAACATTTGCCACCCTGAAACTGTGCTAAGCTTGAGCTGATGGTGCGCATAGACTCTGGATAATCCTCTGAATTTGTATATAATATTCAATAAAAGTTCGAATAATATGTAATTACATTTTTAATAAAATTCACGGTTTTATAAATATCACCTTTGTCATTATTTCCAATAAATTCACTTTTCTTCACATTAAAAACGTCTTTTATTTCAATTCCAATATAATCGGTGTGCTACTTTCTCCGGCCAAAAGCATTTAAATGTAAGTTTAAGTTACATGAAAAGAAAATAAAATAAATCTTTGTCTGCTGTAGTAAATTTACTACCTATACAATATATATAAAGATTTTTATATGTAGTCACATATGTTCATAAATCCAATATTTGTTTCTTTTATTTTCAGCATAGCACACACAAACAGAAAATGCTAGTTACAATTTACAGTTCAGTTAACTTGGACATAACCAAATCACTGTCTTCAAATCTGTCGCTTCTATGCACATATTTTTTTTTTTTATTCATTTATATTATTTTTATCTTTCAAAAGAAACAGTAAAATGGATATCCAAAGACTAGTCAATTTTATATAATAAAGAATATTCTTTCTATACTTATTGTCGAGCAGTTTCTTTTGATAGCTGGGTTAAAAAAAATGTGTCCCGAATCGGCATCTGACGATTAAAGGAAATGCAACAAAAAAAATATATATTACCGAGTCAGTCTCTTTAGGTGGCATATTAAAATGAAATAATGTAAGTATTTCGGTGAAATTTGTATGTATACATTTAAAATAAGAAAATAAAACATCACTTTAAAGGAAAATATATGACAACATAAAATGATTAAAATACAAAAATTGTGATTCGCCTTGTTGGTTAGAAAGAAGTCTTCAGAAATATGTTTTCTTTATTTATTTTGAAGTTATATGTCTTGTGTACTTTATATATTCATCTAATAAAAAAAAAGATAATAAAAAAAGACAATAAAAATTTACTTTTGTACGAACATGATTCTCTGGATATCATAGGAGACACACATAATAATTGAGAGGCTCATATAAACAAAAAAACAAACAATGTCTGCCATTGATCGTTGTCTCTGAAGCCTTTCTGTAACTTCATAAACAGATTTTTTTTTTCTGAACACTTACTTTCTAATTGCTGCTGGCACAGTAAGTTCTTAATTAATTCATTTTAATATTTTATACGGTTAAGGAAAATGTTAAAAGTACATATAAATAAAAAAACTTTATATATAGAGTTATGTCATAGAAAATGTAATGTTGAATTGCACATAATGAAAACTGTATGTACTTGCTTACTATAGTTACATTAAATAATCTTAGTTGATTTTAATTGTGTCATTTTAGAGTTTAAGCTTTGTTTTTATTTTAATATAAAAGAAAAATTGTGGATTTTTTGGCCATTGTGTGAAATTGTATATAGGTAAATATATATTTATTTCTATTTATTTTATAAGCCTATTCTATAATGCTTAAAGTAGTCTGCTAAAATTACTGAATTATTGAAATAATGAACGAATTAAATGTATATACGTATTATAATAATGTGGTGGTATTGGTTCAATCAGTAGACGTCGTTGGGTCAAATGCAACATTATTGAACACATTGGATGATCTAAAGAAATATAAATCTTAATTTAAATAAAATATAAAATATTAAAAAAAATGATAAATAATTAATTTAAAACAAAATAAAATAATAAATAAACCATAAACTAAAATCCGCTTGAATCATTGGAAGCAATAAAATAGATGTACAGCTGAACCATTTAATAGCTGGAATAAACCGAAGTTGTTGTTGTTGTACTGTATGTATGTTCTTGTTGTACTGTGTAGAAATTTTATGCACGAAGCCACTTCGTGCAAAAACGAATTCCAGCTATTAAATGGTTGAGCTGTAATGTGATAATTAAATATTAAGCATTAATTTAACCTCAATATTTCACCATGTCAAATTATAATGTTATTTTTGTCGCCATCCTTGTTCGACTTTTTTTCTGCATTTTTAAGAAATTCGTAGAGTAAGGCGTATAATTACAACTGACCCAACAATAGCCGTTAAGTCAACACATATTATCAATTCTGCTCAGCATAACATCATACGCCTTACTCTACGAATATCTTAAAAATACAGAAAAAAAATCGAACAAGGATGGCGACAAGTTAAATCTGAGATAATTTAGATGCTACGAAACAATTGGAGATAAAGCAAATCAGCCAATAAAAGAAAACCAAAGACAATTACCACCATCCTGGGCAAAATATCAAACAGCCCATCCATTTTATCAATAAAATAGTGAAAAAAGCGGATAACCTGTCTTGGGGATGACTCCTGTGGTGGTATTGGTGCAATCAAGTAGGCAGTTTTATGTAAAATACTTGTGACATAGTCAAGCAAGCGGTGAATTAATATAAGCTCAATTCTGGATCAAGAACTTATTCATTCTAGTATTAGAACTCAATTGGAATAGTAATTCCCCAAAAATAACAATAATTATTACCTTATCATATGAGTCAGTAGAAATCAATTTTCTCCATTTGCACTTTTAGAGACACCGCTTGAAAAAAAAGAAGTCAGTTTTTCATCCATAACATTTCCTTAGGGGGCGGGGGGTGGTTCGTACGGTCGGAGAATGTACTGAACATCTATATTTTACTAAGAGGAATCTTTTTCTTTTAGTACAAGCGGTGGAAACTATCGATCGATAATTAATCTCAATCGACGATAGTTTCAAAATTCTGCATATATATAATAGGGAATTCCGAGCACATTTCATATACATACATATCCTTACGTAAAAAGAATTTTAAGTGAATTTTAAATGTTATCCAAATTCATTCTACACAACAAATAAATACAAAAACAAATTACGCCCAATAATATGTTAAAATTAGTTTTAAACGTAATCTTGTACAATGAATGAAAATAATTTAACATATATATTATACATATATGTAATGTATGTAGTTACACTACGAAATTAAATAGCTATTCCAATATTATATACCTATATTATTTCATTTCGTATACACATATTGAAACTTTGAAATTTGTTTATGGCTTTAAATGGAAACCTTACTTATTCGTTAGAGCTTTTAAAATGAATTGAAACGGTCTATTCGTACTACGTTCTATACATAATTTTGACTGATTTGATGAATTAATAAATTTTAAAGCATTTTCCATGATTTGTGGCAAGAATTTCCTGATTTTGTAGCATGCTTTGCTTTTGAGTATGGTTTTAAGTGTATGTGATTCTCACATATAGAATGACGCAAATATTATATTGATTAAAAATGATTTAGTAAATATATGCTTTTCATTTTACATTTCCATTTAAAGTAATATTAACGTTTTGAAGATAACGTGACTAGTTATATTATTTAAAATCATCGCGCTCGGTTTACAGAATAATTTTTATTTTCCTTCATTAAAATTAAAGCATTTAAATCAATTTGAACATAAATCATATAATATTATTTATATTATATATATATTAAGATACTTAAAAGCGCGGCTCGTGGAAAGCATATTGAGATACTTGTATTTTGAATTCAACTTATTTCTAGTAAGTAAGTAGTAAACATTAATATTAATTTTCATGGAAATAAATGGCAAATAAATACGAAAACAAATAGAAATAATAAAAACTCACTTCACATATATTCTACGGTACTTTTATTGACAAGCACATAATCTCGTAACATTTTTTTGTTTACTTAATATTGAACAAAAACTATATTCATATATTTTCTATTATAAGTATATATAATGAAATGTACAAATTATTTTATTTATTTGGAATTTGTTGCCATATTAGAATATCACTCTATATTTATAAGTAATGAATTGTGTAAATTAAAATATAACAATCAAAATATTTATTCAAATTGAATATAAATTCAAAATTCATTCATTTTTATCTCTTCCAAACAAATGCTATATACTTATATCGTTAGAAATGCTAGTCTAATGTTAAGTGTGTGTTGTTAATTCAAAGAAATACAAAATATCATATAATATAAATGCACATGTACTCATTTATGTGTACCCTTAAGCTACAGCAAATAATGATGGCCGGTACATTACATATCACTCAGGCAGCAATTTTAGTTATTTAGTTGGATACCTGGTGATAAAGCTCTGACAAATTTCATTATACATAAAACAAGATTATCCTTTTATATTATCTACTGGAGTATTTATATAAATTAAAATATTTGATTATGTAAATGCCCAATTAGATTTTATCCATTCACATATTTTGTACATTATATTATTTATTAATTTAACATCGATTTAGATATATATGACCAATTATGAGATGCATTTTGTTTTGTTTTGTTTTTTTATCTTCTTCAATTTGAAATATAAATGATATTGAGTTGTAGAAATGGTAAACGAATGTTAAATAGAGAACGTTGAAATATATAAATTGATCCACATAAAATTTATTAGCACCAATATATTACTCAATTCATAATAAACATATATATTTGATAAAGGTTTTTAAAATTATGGTCAGACAGCTCTCGGTAAAAGATTCTCTTAAATTTATATTTATATATTTATTTATTTATTTATTCTTATTCTTCACAAATATAACAATTCAATTTACATATTTTAAATTTTTATTAAATAATAAATCTTTTGATTTACGCAATCCTTCACAGCAGAATTAGCTGCATTTTGGATCCAATATTTCGATATATGTATATAGAGAGTAGAAGAATAGTTTTCTGTCGCATGTTGTACCGTATTACAATAGCTGAGATAGGCCCAGAATTGACAATTGACAGAGCATTTATGAATATATTTATAAAGCTAATGATATATTTTAAAATGTATGGCAGCAAGTGAGAAACCTAAATACACGCAATGCTAAATAAATATTTAGTACGATTCAATAAATGAAAAATGCTTTTAAACACTTTTGTTTCATTTTATTATCTCAAGCTGATATGATATGGTCTGTTTATTTTAACCTTTTTTCCAGCTCGCCCCTTATTCTAAATGATAACATAATTGTCTAAAAAACATTAGGTTTTTTGTCTGAGCCGATTCCGTCAATGTTTGACCCCAACGCAAACAGACTGAAATTTTGTTTGAAAAATTGAGGAAAAATGTATGAAGAAATGGTCAAAATTATCATTTTTACTTCTATCTCCTCTAGTTCAAAAGGATCTGAAGATTGTTGTATGGCTCGGAATAGATCCTTGGAAAACTATATATGAATACTTGTTTTTGATTATAGAGTTATTCCTAGGCAATTGTCATCATTTAAAATAAGATGAGCTGAAAAAATAGAAAAATAGGTTAAAACGAATCACCTTAATATTATACATTTATATTTATATATATATATATAATATAGAT
The DNA here is from genome assembly GCA_011634745.2 of Catotricha subobsoleta. NCBI lineage: Eukaryota > Metazoa > Arthropoda > Insecta > Diptera > Cecidomyiidae > Catotricha > Catotricha subobsoleta. The sequence goes on from JAABKK020053004.1 coordinate 8,287, forward strand.
CGAGGTTTATTTTAAACAAGAATTTGATACACATATGAAACCTTTACTATCAGAAATTCAGAAACCGAAAACCGATTTCAATATTACGTGACTTGAATCCATTTTTATTGAATTTTTCTGATTTACAGATGAACCGAAATATCACACAAAAACCACATGTTATCTTCTTATTGTAATCATTTGATTGTTTGATTTCGGATACACTGTGTCAGTGAAATAAGAGGTATATAATTTTCGGCAACATAAAAATATTTATTCTCTAGTTTTTCCTGATAGACAATACCCATATTATGAACATTCATGAAGGATGTAACAAAATCAAATTATACATCTTGTTGTTTATGTGTTTGTATTTATTTATATATATATGGCTATTACTATGATTGTTATAGCATCCACAAAAGATTGAAAACAAACATAATTCATATATATATTCTCATTGTATTATATTATATAAATGAAATATTACGTCTACTTACTGAACGAAACAATGCCTGTCCACACAACATAATTCCTTCCGAAATGAGGTATTATAGTAGATTGATATGATTTAAGCATACCTATATATAGGCGGAAACTCAGGTCTAAATTGTATAATGATAATAGTTAATACTTAATAGAAAATTATGGATGACGTTCAGAATATTCTTATTAATCTGGATGAATTTATAGTACCTGCTTGTTGTTTGAAACAAATAGAAAAATACAAGTTCATCAAACATATATGTATGAAAATCAGCGATGTTACATAAAAATATAATCGTTTTATTTTCATCGATATTGTTATCCGCCATTATCTGTAATAATTATGTGCAATAAAATATTATTTCGAATATGCTAATAAATAATTATTAACTCTCCACAACTTTCCACATATAAATTATGCACGACCAATAGCACCAGGAATACTACAGAGTATAGATTTATTTAGAGTGCAGGCACATTAGTTTTCAGTTGTCAAACACTTAGCGATAATATTAGTTTAGTTAGCTGGTTATGGTTGGTTAAATTTTCAAATATTTGTCATGCATTAGGTGTAATAAAGCACGGAGAATTATACATTTAGAAGTAAAAGATTTATAAATAAAATGATAAATACGTAACAGTATAATCTGTAGTCGCTGATATTGTCCAAAGCCAAACATATAAATAAATTCACACAAATTTATCATCTCTTGGGTATTAACGTTATATGTAGTTTCAATATATTTGCGCCAATGTAGCAGCGTGATGGGTGAAGATTACAAAATACAAAATTTTTCAAATGGTAGAAAATAATATATATAGGTACGAATTAGGGTTGATCGACTTTTTTTCATGCCTTTTGCCATTATTTTCTGAGTTTCATTTGGTCTCCTGATTCACGTGCTAAATGGATTTTAAAAATAAATGCGATCTTTGATGTACTGTAGCGATCTACAAGGTAGAACCTCGTGGCTTTTTTTTTTGAACCTCGAGGTTTTTTTCTGAACCTCGATGTTTTTTTCAACCTCCAGATTGTCTTACTTGAAAATCCCTACAGCACATCGAAAATCGTATTTGCTTTCAAAATCCATTTAGCACGTGAATCAGAAGACCAAATGCAACTCAGAAAATAATGGTAGAATGCATGAAAAAAAAAGTCGATCCACCCTAATACGTATATATTAGGCTGACACCTGACAGGGTAGAATGTATGGAGATTTTTTTTTTCGAATTTTGGAAAGTATACCTCAAATATTTGTTGTATTTGGTGCATAATGAAGTTACCCAAAATTTGGTGTCGATAAGTTAAGGGGAAAACGTTTTACATTATCAACACCAAATTTTGTGTATCTTCATTATGCAATAAAATGTTGAGGTATGCTTTCCAAAATTCGAAAAAGTTGAAAACTCGGACACCCTAGTATATACAAATACATTTAGCACCAAAGAAATGAGACGGTAAAGTAATTTCCATTGCTAAAATATATATAAAATATATATATATATGTATTTCATTATATCTTTGCTTCTCAGATTTGATATTTGAATTTTTTTTTTAGCTAGCTGAAAAAAAGTCCAAATAAATTTCATGTATTTAAAAATGGAATCCCTAATAAGAATATATTTTGATGGTGCTGCTGTTCTTTGACATTTATAATTACATTGTAGGATATTTACAACATGATATTCGAGCAAGGTTGTTAAATTTTTCCGTGAAATTTAATCGTATTTTTCTCTTGGTACTGCAGTTACCTTACACCGTAGATTGTAAGTAGAGGTAAGTATGAAATATATATTTCTACCTAATTTCAAATAATACAACCACAATTCACACATGCAGCCAACAGTTTCTTTTACTTTTCTTTTTTTGTACTAAATCATATACAATACTTATGCGATAATATTTGAACATAAAAGGGCGGAATAGTTAAAAAAGGCACATGCAAATTTCATATGTTGTTCCATTAAAAACTTATATTGCCCCGTTCACGGTAGGTTTTTTTTAAAAGAAAAAAACCATATTATAAATGTGGTGGACAGCTTAAAAATAGATAATTTGTGAAAACGAAACTATGAAAAACAATTTTTTTTTTAAAAATATAAGATTAAATACAATTTTTGAATTTGTTTTTGAGTATGTTACCGTCGTAAACAATGTTGTAAACTTTTTGTGTGTGCGTGTTTATTTTAAGTATTACAATACGTAATAATAATTTTCCGAAATAAGTGCGGCTTGTTCTATTTCTATGAACATATCGATTATTGTGGTTATTAAAAAACAAAAGGATGGTCAAAATATGGAATTCATATGTATTTTGAAAATAGTTTTTTGGATTAATTGTGTATTTGAAATACAAGATACAAAAAAAATTAAAATACAAATCAGAAATAGAATTTAATTTAGTCAAAAGTTCATATAGTAATAGTAATGAAAACGCGATGCTAGTGTTCCATAAGAAGCTTCATCCTTCATTAGACGTCTGTCAAAATTTCAGCCATTTATGTTTACGTATTTAGAAGTTAAAGCAGATAGAAGCAACCAACCTCCGTGTTTTTTTATAAAATGAAAAAATCTGAGTTTCGTGTTTTGATTAAACATTATTATTTGCGTAACAAAACGATAACTGAGACCAAAGCCAAGCTGGAAAAGTACTATCCGGACTCT
>JAABKK020053015.1:16767-38788 GCA_011634745.2 Catotricha subobsoleta
AATTAATTCTTATTTAGCTCTGCATTTTCGTATTATTTCTTTAAAATATGTAAAAAAAAAAACTAACATTTTGAATTCTTTAGTAACCTCCTTGAGAGGTAGAAAGGGGTTGGTTTAAAAAATTGTTTTTAGAACTGTATTTGGCTACTATAAAGGCGTATATCGTCAATTCTTCTGCGAATAAAATATATAGGTACGCATTTTGATTCAGACTAAATTTTCTACATATATAGACGAAATGAAATGCATGCCTATTGCCTATCAATAATTATTATTTGACTCAAATAAATTAAACGATAATTATTAATTAAAATTATTTTAGAGGAAGAAATTTATTAGAAACTATATTTCATAAATTAATGTTAAGTAAATATAGTAAAATAGCAATAATTCATTGAAACCGCAAGGCGCAAATTATTAGCTTAACATGGAAACTTTAATATATAAATTGAATAATGGGTTGGGCTGTTTCCGCCGTCATAAACTTACTTTATGGAGAAAATATATTTTTTTTTTAATTTGTAATATTCTGAATAAAAAATATCTTATGATAAATGTCTTGCTATTAAAAAAAAAAAAACTTTTTGAACTCATCATTTTCATGACATGAAAATAATTAAAAATAAAAATTACTGTGAAATTTGAATAAAATGAAAAATATTGGTGCAGCTGCAAGTAAGGAGAATTATTATATTAATTTTTTTTTTTTTTATCAGATTCACATGTTTCTCAAAACGAATGATTCTATCCATATGCAATTTAATTAATTATAAAAATGAAAAAAAAAAAAAACATCTATTTAAATATAAGAATTTCACTACATTTATTCTCGCATTTCAATAAATATTAAACGTACACGAAACTAAATAAAATCAACTCAACAGTACGAAGAATATAGATTATAGAATTCAGATAAATGGTAATGGTTTTTTGTTCTTCTTATTTTTATTTTATTTATTTTTTTACTATACATAACAGAAAGTAAACATAACATCAACACCGTATATGTTATACATATAATATCCATATAATATACATATTTGAAATGTTGGTGTATATAAAGACAGATTAAACCAGACTTGTAGGCGCAACGAAAGACTTTTGATGTTTCAAAAGATGTTTCTCTCAATTTGATTATCTTCTATAATATATATTTTGTGAATGCGCGAGGATAAAGCGGAAAAAAAAATAATACAGAATCTTTATGAACGAAAATCCATACAAAATACAATAGAGTCTTCTGTGCGGATATTTGAAAAAAAAAAAAATATAAATATTTTTTTTTCCCAAGTATAAAAGATAAGTCGCTTACAAAATATCATGTTTCTCAATGAAAATAATAATAAAACACTTTTATTTTGTTTTGTTTTGTTTTTTTGAAATGCTTTGTTATTTGAATAGGGGTGTGGTACTTGTGTGTGATTTTGATTACATTAAATTAACATTTTGAACAATAACATTTGGAATAAACGCATCTGCGTTTATTTTAGAATTATTGCTTATTGTTGAAAACATTTAAGAAATAATTCTATCGCTAATATTGTTATCGATCAATCAGGCAATATAAGACAGACTTGCACAAAACGTAATGTAACGTTGATTAATTTGACGATATATTAATATAAAACTATAATTTAAACTCAGTTAACTTAACACTACATATAGAATCCAATAAATATTGAAGAATCTGTGAAATATTATTTTTTTCAATATTTATAATCTATGAATTCTTTGAAAAATAATATTTATTATAACGAAAAAAAAAAAAAAAAATTAATGGATGCGATAGATAAAGATAAATGCAGTTCATAGTTTTTAGGTTGATGTCAAGAAATGGTGTACACGATAATTAAACTATTGAATGAGATAATATGGAATGCAAAACCGATAACCTTTCTTACACAGGCTGTAATATACGTACATTACTTAATGCATACGAAAATAATATACAACCGAATAGACTGTAAATTGAATTGAACATATTTCAATAAAACACTACTTATTAATATTAAGTGAATCACAGACAGTTGAGTATAGTTATTAAATAATAATAAAAAATACATTTGAAATACAATGTCATAGTGTATCATATTACTAGAAAACATATGTTTTCATCTGGAACATAAAATATTATCATTTAACAATAATTTTAGCAAGTTTGACAAATTACTTAACAGATAAAATATAACTATGTATATAAATATATAAATTTGAATGAGTTAACTTTCAATATATATATTTTAAAATATATATATACGAGTTGTAAATATGTTTGACCAATAAACCCATAAATTATGTTTTATTTTTTTAAAAAAGAAATAGTAATAATTTTTTTTTTACTTATATACATAATTATGTCAAAATATTTCATAATAAAATGAAACGGATGCCGTTTTAAGTGACCTAATTATTTATGACAGATGATCTATTATTAATAAATTGATGTGATTCAATAATATATTAACGATGTTTCGTTCAGGTGCTTGAAGTAAATGTTTATCATTTCTAATAAGATTAAGGTTACACATTTTACTTTCTTAACTTTTGGGTAGAGCATCGTAATTAGTTTTAGTGTCACACAGTAAATCAATCCATCAATCCATCCATTAAAATTGATGACGAACTCAAAATATTTGGGTAATTAACAAAATTTGTCATTTTCAGATGTTTTCGTTAATTTAGTTAAAGATATATATAGTGAGAAATTGTGACAATATTATAAAGAATTTTTCATATTTATCTCATAAAATGTATTAATTAATCATTTCTTTTATTCATGCAAATATAACGAAAATCTTAAATTAATGTTGAATTTTACATTTTGCAAATGAATCAATTAAAATGATTTTATTAGGTCAGAAAACAGAAATTAAGTTACAAATATATATTTCATAGTATAGAACCAGAGAATTGTACCCGATGGCTATAAAAAACGTGAAATCAACATTTTTTGGCCCTAAAAAAAAATGGTCGGCAGATTTACTGCAAATCAAAAAGTCCAAACTTTATTAATTTATTTATTAAACAGGCGCTGTGAATAAAAAAAACTACGCCAACCCCACATTCCGGGCCACTGAGTTCGTATATGTATATCGATTCAGCTAAAAAATTAAATTTATACAAATTAATAAATACAAATACAAATACACAACACAACTACTGTTTTGAAATTAAAATATTATGAAGCGAAAAATAAAATTTAAACTAATTAATTCACCATCAATAATAACAAAATTATTATAGGACATCACAATAGAATTATTTTTCTTGAATCATCTCCTCATATCTCATACAATATAATATCGCCTAGCATCATCTAATAATAAGAAATGATATGCAAAAATTCCTTACCTATTCTATTATAGTTTACAATTCAACATTAATTGAAGATTATAAATTTCCATTTTTTTTCTACTTTAAATTTAAAAAAAAAATCCAGAATATCGTAGAAATTTATTCCATCTATCGTCTCACCGGACAAAAACTTGAATTAATATCTACGTCAGCCAATTTTCCACGTTTCTTATATTAATATTACATTTAATAAATCAATCATCAATCATTTATCTGACACAATCCAAAATGTAAACACACCCATTCCGTTACATTGCGCCTTTGCCTTTTGCCTCTTTTATAATAATTTTAATGAATAAATATGCTACCTAAACAAAACCTTTTATAAGCGGAAAGCGATATCCATAACATATAACGAACACCATTAGAAATTATAAATCAACAACAAAAATATGTATTTCATTAATTAAGACTTATAATACCAAATAAAATTACAATAAATTTGATTTCCATAACGATATATATACATATAAATATCCCATTCAGCCTGTTCAAATGAAGAAAACAAAAATTCAATATCAATAAAATTTCATCACTATTACGAATAAATTACTAGAAAACAAAAATAAAATTCATCCAATTTGATCTTCATCATGAAAATAATAGGCTGCGTTGTGTGTGAGGCGGTGTTGCATGTAATTTGCATATTTTTATATAAAAGCGCAGAGCACAGTGTTAAACTAATGGCAGTTAAATTATTGCATTTCTTAATTTTATCTTTATTAAAACCATTGAATATTAAGACAGGTTAAATAAATCATTAGAAAATGTTAATAAGTTTGTTAAACATTATGTTCTTCTTCTTTTTCTTTTCTATCGCACGTGAGATAAAATTTCGTTGCCATTAAAAAAAATAAAATCGGAGCCGTAAATTTAGTCAAGACGATTGTGTAATTACAAAACACCGATTATTTATATTAATAGTTATTCAAAGAGATTTTGAATTTCTTTCAAGCGCACCTTATTGTTATCACAATTGGTGAAGAGTGTCATCTATTTTGGTATGTGAAAAATCTGTTAAATCAAAATTATAGTTCTTGTGATCAATGCAGTAAATGCGTTCATTTATATTTATAATAAATTGTTCACAGAATTAGAAGCCTAGTTAAGTACTTACTTTGTATCAAAAAATAGGTTAAACACAATGTATATTGTTGATAGGTTTACATAATTTTTTTAATGTTTTATACTTATTTCTTTATCGAAAAAGAATTACATTTAAAAGTAATGTTACTTTGCTTGGAACATCCATATATAAGATCGCAAGATTCCATAATGGTTCCAATGTTCTCCTCATCATCATCATAATCATCATTTTATGAGAATGTACAATACTAGGGGAGTCTTAGCCACCTTCATCCTCCTCCTCGCCATCCTGTATGGTCCTGGGCTCCGATTTTCCATTCTCGTACCCCGTCACATAAAAAATTTAAATTTTCCATAACCTCTTGCTAAAAATAAGATTAGTCACTTCAAGAATCTATTTTATTTAATATATAAATATTAAAGTCTATATAGACTTGAACTTGATCGTTCACTTTAAAGCTCAGGGACCCAGACAGATACATTTGAAGAAGAAAAAGTCTATAATAAATCGAGTAGGTAGATAAAGGTAATATTTCACATTATTTTTATTCAATAAATTTAGCTAAAATAAAAGGTTTGAGTTTCAAAAGAAATTAATAAATTATTTGAAGGTAACCAACCGTGTTTTAGTTGTAATAAATTTGTAATTGTGTGAAATAAAATGTTGATTTGAATAAAGAATAGCTATTTTTATCATTTAATTTAAATTCAACCATTAAAACGTATTCGTTTTTATATAAACATTTTCTTCTTCTTTTTTTTTTTACTCTAAAAATTAATTTACTGAGAATCGTACGTAGGTCGCATCGTAAGTAGATAATCAATAAAGAAAAAAAAAAAAACAATCAATTTTTTATGTACTTTTATTTAGCTGTAGGATTATGTATTTAATTTTTTTCTTTCTTTTATATAATATTGAATTTTTCTACTAAATTTCATGCCGGTTTTACGATTTTGTTTTCGATTTTTCGTGAAATTGCATAAATATTTAAAACCATTTTGTATAAATAAATAATTAACGGGAAAGTGTTTAATTTTTTTCGAATTGTATTTTTTAAACTAAAGTGATTGTTATTGGCTATCTAATAATATTTGGGCATGCAATTTAAATGCATTGCATTTTATATTGTCAGAATATCGACAGTGAACGCATTTAAATGTAAAACCAGACCCTTTAAAAAAAAATTATCGTGGATTTGATGGTGACTGCCCGGCCAAATTTATATATATCAAAAAACATCTATAGAGGTATAGAGGTCCAATATATTGCATACATAACTAATTTCAGACTATAAGTACTTAATATAAATTTATAAACTCTCTGGAACAAAACATTAAAGTGGTGTCTACCGCAAAATAAATTTAGTCACCATACGTGTAGCACATTTCAAAATGTTTTCAATTAAATGTTAAAGGATATAACCGGAAAAAATATAAGCTTAAAGGATTATTATTATTTAAAAAAAAAAAAAAAGGATTAAAGGATTAATTTAAATCAGATTTAGTGATTATGCTTGCTCGTACCTTTCACATATGCGATAAGTTTTTGATGAGTATTTAATCCAATATCGTGGTTTAAAATATATATACTTAAACTGATTTGACACCTCATTGTGATTTCCTATTTATGTTTTGTGTTCAAAGTTTATAATCGACAAAATGTAAGTATACAAGTTATACAGACACATAATTCATGTAAGAAAACAAATTGAAAAATGTATAAGTGTTCATTAATTGTTTTTACTTGTGTATTACCCAAGCGACAGTTTTTGCCAATTAATAATTTTTGGTAATTATTTAATAATTTTGTTACCGATATTAATAATTACTATTTTTAATAATCGTTTTACCAAATTTATTAAAACAAAAAATGGAATAACAAGCGAAATAACAAGATTACTTTGGTAATTTTTGGTTAAAATTTTCAATAATACCATCAAAACTATATTAATGAAGTATATATATATAAGAATTCCGAATTTTTGAAATTATTGTTTTTAGTCATTTATTGTTCAATTAATTTCTAAGTAGACCAACGACCATCGGTTGCACCAACATTTATTTACATACGAAGGAAGATTGGTTTCACTTAGACGATTTTTTTATTATTTTTTTTCTATTTGTGAATTTAAATATAAATATAAATTTATAATTTATGAATGTGTTTCAGCGTGTATTGGAAATATTAGAAGTAGTGTTTGTGCTGTTAAATTAAAAAAAATTAAAAAAAATATAAAAATTGGTCCACTTAGAAGATAAAATTTGTACTACGTATTCTGGTCGGAAAAGACGGAAACACAAAATCTTCATCAACGCATATTAAGAATTATACGTTTTTAAAACATTTTATTTTTAGTGGTCCGCTTAGAAGGATAATACTGTACCAATTGTGGTAAACCATTTATCGGTTTTCTACCATATTTTCACCATAATATTGGTAAAATATGTCAGCGATTTAACTACGTTTTAGTAATTACCATAAAGTATAATAATATTACCCAGATCGTGCTACTTGGGTAGTTAATGCGATAACGTAAATCACTAAAATAAGTATCTTTCGCAAAAAAGAAAGAAGAAGAATAAAACAGCTGATATATGAAAATAAATTAATTGTAGATGATGTGAGTCATGCATATACATATGTAGTTAATTCCTTCACATATAAATATTATTTGTGTTAATCTATTAACATATAAATTAATTAACAATACAACACAATAATAATATAATAATAATTGATTTATTTGTTTATAGTAGGTCAATAAAATAAAATTCATACATAATTGCTATATCGAAACAACAATTTATGATAAATTTGCCCATGTGCAATTCGAAGCCGCTAATACCTTATAATGTGTATATAATATAAAATATATTGTCTGAAAGTTGCTAAATACATTCAAATTAGCTAAAATATAAAATTAGAAAATACAAACTATAAAATAATTTATCTTCATACAGAAATCAAATACTTTAAAAATACACTCAGCACATATCTGCAAATAGATGCATTGCAATATATATGAAAATGTAAAGCGAAAAGAAAAATAACAGAAGTTAATATTCATAAAATATATCGAATTGATTAAATAGTTTATTTGCTTTTATAATTTTCCAACACACACACACATATTGCATATAGTCACATTTTATATTATGTTAAATTTTATATCGTCCTCAAGTCTAATAAAAATATCTACTTCTACATTTTTTTTTCTTCTCATTTTTATATATTTAAGTGCTTCCAATTAATTAAGTCAGATTAGATTTTTTGGACTCAGTCCAGAACATTTATACATATTTTATTATAGCTGAATAGAGAAGAGTTAGGCGGTGTCGTATTAAATAAGCTCTATAGAATATGACCCGATTCTATGGAATTTTTGCAACAACATTATAGAGTATTTAATATTTAATCTTATGCAAACATATGTTTGATACAGATAATAAAATTTCATGAAAGAGAGAGAAAAAAACATCAAAATAAAATGTATTCTTTATTTATCGAATATTTTATGATAGTTTTGAACTATATCAGCTTTTGATGTTTTCATTGCATAAAAATAACGGAATAGTAGGTATTTTGGTACAGGTAAAATTATAGATAAATAATATACAAATGCATCATATAGAGCAGCAGACAACGTTATTATTCTTTCTTTTCAACGGTTTGTGACCTAATTTTGGACAGAGCATTGAATTTTGTTTTTCATTAATACCTGCAGAGAGGTGTAGATATACTTGAATATAAATAATATATCTATATATTGTTATAGTTCATTCATAATACGGGCGAGTATATATAACCATCAACAACACAATTTTATATTTTTCCATTTACGAAATAAATAAATGAAAATTTGTTGTCAAAAACACATGACAAGAAAATTTTATTTTTGTTTAAAAAAAAAAAACAAAAAAACAAAACAAAATCATAATATATTTTTGTAGTTTCATTGTCACCTTGAAAATTGAACCTGTCAAAAGAGTTGAAAACCATTAGTATAAAAATAGCTAAACAAAAATCAAACAGATGTCTGCGATGCATATTGCAACACACGTCATAAAGTTGAAACAGTCATTTAATTTTTAAATGCATTTTCTGTAAAATTATTATAATATTCTTTTTTAGAAATATGCATATGAAATATTTATTTATGGTATATGAGAGGAAGAATGAGTGAGGTTTAATGGATTAAATGGAATTGATACAGTGGCTAATAAACGTTACCTATAAATTTCTTGTCAATTTAAATTATGGTTCATTTCTCTTTTTCACATATCGCCAATTGTTTAAATGAAATTTCATTATTTTCAGAATTTTCAAACAAATATTTTGCGTAGCCCTAGACAACAATGATATTAAAAAAGCTAATATGGAAAAATGGAAAAATATGGAAAGCTAATTAAAAAGGTTTCTGTGTAAGCAGCTTTGGTGTAATATTAAAATATATATTTATATATATTTTGTTTTAGCATTGTTTCCACTTTCATATTGAATTTTATCCATTTTCCGCAAAATATAAACGAAACATTATTTTCAAACGAGATTTAAATCCATGAATTCTATTTTCTATCATCGCATCGATAAGTATATCAATTTAATAAACAAAACAAAAACATATTTTACTGTTTCTATTTTCAATTTCCACGAAAAAAAAAGAATTCTTTAAAATAATTTCATTTAACTGGAATTCATATGTCTTAAATAAATACATTTAATTATTTTCGTTTAAAAGTACAATGGAAATTATCCGACCCGCATATCGAAATATCGAATGAATTATTATTATTATTTTTTTTTTATTTAAATTTAAATTTAAATTATAACTTTTCTGAAACGTATCGATCGCTATTTATTTAATAATTGATATTTGATATATTTTTGTAATTAGATTGTAGATTATAATACCGCCATTTGCTTATATGTCCACTTATTGGTTTTACTTATTAGTCGGCACCATAACATAAATTTATTAAAACATTAAACTAATAATAAAATTCCCACATTATTTAAAACATATTGGAAATTAAACCATATTTAATCATATGTTATATATTTTGATCAACCAATTTAAATAGTCAATAAATAATATTAATAAGTAACTTGAATGCAGGGATGCACAAATTATACAAGGAATATAAATGAAAATAGCAAATTTGATTTTACGAGCACTGATATGTAACAAAAAAAATAACATATTTGTGTATTTATTTCCAGGAAAGAAAGTAAATAAAAATTTGATTCAAATTTGCTTTCTCATGACTTTCTTAGACCTACTTTTCATAGAAATCTAATTATGGAATTAATCAAGCAATGCATCGGATGTTAAACTCGGTTAACTTGATTGGGCCATCTTTTTGACTTCAATATTTCTATAAAAAAGAATTTCGCAGGCGCGACTGTTCAAAATGTAATCCGATCAAATTATTGAATTACATCAAAATGCATTTTTTTTTGTCCATCCCTGTCTATTTAGCGTATTATTTTGTATGCATTATTAGACATTTTTCGATTTATTAAAGAACGATTTATTTTTAATTTTTGCATTATTCAATTACATTTTATTAATAAATGTTTAATTACTTGCTATACAATTGTAATAAATGTCAATATCGAATAAATAAATATTACAATGATTTAAAAATATTTAATGATTTTTAATTAATCAGAAATTTATTATTGGTACATATTTTAGGTTTTTCAAATAAAACTATTGTATAATACTTATTCATTTATTTATTTCACTGAATTTGTGCGGTTTTAATTCATTATCAGATTATTGTGTCACATTTTTTTAATTTTATTTATATTTTGTTTTTTTAATTTTATATGTGTACAAGATTAATATGAGAATGTTAAGATAAATTACTTAAAATCTGAGCCCACATAAATATATGAGTATATCGCGTATAAATGTATAAATGCTATATAATATATATTTATTTACATAAGAAAGGGTTAAAACACTTGTTTTGAAAATAATAAAATCCGCATGTTTGTAAACATTACAATAATATATCACCAGTGTTTAGTGTTGTTACATGTCTATATAAAAGAATTTATTATCTAAACATAAATTAAACAAACTGTAAGAGTCGACTATAGCTAACGCAGCCAAGAATATTAATCGTATAAAATATATATATAAATATATGCAGAGCACCTCTATTTTTAAATTTACTATTTTAAAAAAAATTCAAATAGAAAATAGAAAATGTTGAATTATTTAATGGAATATACCTTTTATTAATATTATGAGTCGCATTCAAATGTATGTGTGTGTTATTTTTTTTGTTGTTAATTAATGAGTTGTAATAACATTGAGGGAAAGATGATTTGATAGCGATGGCTATAGGTTTATTTAAAATTTATATAATTTATCGTAAGTTTCCATTAAACCTTGATTACAATTAAAGTGCTTCGCATAAAGCTTTTTAATCATTCATTTTCCTTTAAAAATTTCAAAAACTTCACAAAAGTTTTAATATATTGTTCTAAAAAAAAAAATATGTCAGTTGCTAAAAAATTATAATAATTTTATATTACAATAAGATAATAGGTTATAAACAAAATTCATTCAAATATGGATTGTGCAATTACAATTAAATGATTAATAGTTCAAAGTTTAGTTAAGGATATAGATATTTGTAATAGTATTATCAAGAACTTGCTTTTAGTTTGCTAATAAACAAGAGGGAAATCAATGGAGAATTAAGGCATTTAAAGATGAGAATCTTTTTAGTTTGTAACTCTAAACAAAACCATATATAATATAAGAATTCTAGAGAGAGTGAGAGAATAATAAATTTATATGAAAGTAAGAGTTCAGTGTTTGAGAAGACCCAAAGTGTCAGGGTTTAAGATTGTAAAGATGATAATATTCATGTAGATAATGATGAGATTTAGATAACCTTTCCTATATGAGTATAATGTATAATTATAGGTATTGGTTATATTAAAAATAGAGTTTGATAAATTACTTCAGAGGTCTCTTAAATGAAACAATTAAAAAATCCTCTTAAGATTTTTTTCTTTTAACTTTCCTTTCTCTGAAATTCTCTTAACTATATAAAAGTATGCGTGCGATCTAACAAAAAAAAGAAGAAAAACAAGATGTGTTGAGAGTGTGGTATCATATTCTATCTATAGAAACTATTTATTTATTTTGTAGTAAATTCCTGTAAAGGAAAACATTTACATAACAGTGACATTGATTATTTAATTTTGAATATACAACCGCAATTTTATTACATTTCATTTAATTCAATTTAAAAATCTGTAAAATATTTCTTGAACAATTCAGCCTAAATTACGTGTTTGGTAAAATAAAAAAAATAAATAAATAATAGAAATCAAAGGTTGTATAAGAATAATAATCATATTGACTTATAGACGTTTACTTGTTCGACATAAACTCAATACTATTAAAAAAAAAAAGAAAAAACTCTTTTGTGAATAATAAATTGATTGAAAGAGTAACCAGAAAACAATTTGTTCAAATATGCAATTATTCAATTATAATGTCAAGAAAATAAATATTATTTTGTTCGGTACTTTCTACGCTTTATAAAAGTAGATATGTTGTGCATTAGCACAACAAATAACTATAGCTTTTAACTGGAAACAAAAAATATTATTGTAAGATTGCAACTGGTTTGCTTTTTCTGTTAAAATGAAAAAGAATTTTTAAACAGAATGCTTTGTTTTCGTATTTGTTAGTTGCTTAGTTCAATTCATAACATATATAATTATATATATATATATCTTAAAAAATATTAAATAAAACAGACGCGTGCATTTTTATCACAACGGGTTGTCTTATAATTATATCAGGTGGAATAAAAAAACCAGATTTTTAAATTTATTTAAGGTTATTGAATTAAAACGAAAATTAAACATTAATAAATAAATTACATAATTATAATGTTGATGCTTTCCATCGTTTAAATGATGTTAATTCTAGTCTAATGGTTTAGCCAGAAGATAAGAATATGATTGAGAAGATAATTTTTTGAACATATTTGAAATTTACTTAATAACTTTATCTAATCAAATAGACAAAACCCATGAGTATAGCATGTAAACTTTATATTGTGTTCATTTAGTCAGTTAATGAAAATAATATCATCAATTCGAACTTTATTATACTTCATAGTGTGCTTAATTTCTAAACTCGTTCAACCATTGTAATTATTGTTGTGTCTCGTTTTTGAAAAAGTAAACAACTGTAATTATAAAATGTCACTCCTTAAAAGGGCACAGCATATATATTTTACGTTGAATTTCTAATTAGTGTCCTGTCATTCGCATTAAGCTTTTTATAGAACTGAAATTAAATTTAAAATCCTTTCCCCTTCTGAGAATTTTACTTTTATTTCAAAATCATTTAATCTCGTAATTAAAATTTTAATAATGTTGAACTGCTTTTGGACATAGGCACAGTTTCAAATATTCAATATATTGTATAAAGTAAAATATGTAATTATTTAAAATTAATTATAATTAATGAATACCTATAGTTTAATAAAAATTCACCCTTAAAATGATTCAATACGCGCACAGTTCAATACACAGAAGCAATCATTAAATTTTCAATTTAATTATCTACACAATATTATTTTTTTTTCTCTATTTTTTTAATGATTTACAATTACCATCGATTCATTCATTTGTATAATTGTTAACAATTGTGAATAAATAAATAAAAAATACTAAACATATATTCGCATAAATTATACATTAAATGAAAATGTGTAATAAAATAAATTTTAAATAAATATTCAATTTAAAAATAATATAATTTTACGAACATATATGAATGAATGAATGAATGAATGATGATTAAATAACAAACATCATGGATCACGATGATACGACCATTTAATAAACATTTTGTAAATAGACACACATTTATAATAATTAAACACTATTGCTGTAATTTTTTTTTATTCTTTTTGTTTTTTATTAATGCACTGTTTAATGTACGTATAGACATGTTAGTTCACTGAACTCACAATTTTTAATGTAAATATAATGTCATTAAAATCAAATAAAATTGTTTAGAAAAAGATTAAAAACTATTATTGTCTACTGATGAAAGGAGTAAACATTTTAATAAAGAAAATAAGGAAGGAGAAGCAAACCACTTTAACTATATACAACGCATTGAATATTGTCTTGGTGCTATTAAAAGTTTTGTTTGTTTGACGCGCTAGTAGTATGAGTTTCATTTATAATAGGGATTTATATTTCATTCAATACTTTGTGGTTGTTTCACAGATAAAATGAGGAGAGATAATAGCTTTGAGTTAAAAAATATATATATATAATATGTATATATATATTTTCTGTTTTGTGGAAATATCGAAACTTACTTACCTGTATTAACTACTTAAAGATTAGTAAAATGTGAAAAAAGAAAAAGTTTAACAGCAGGGAATTAGAAGAAGAAAGCATTGTCTTGTCATTCTGTATACGTAATTGTGTACATAATTTTGTTAAATATTTGAAGAAAGCATTTTTTTTCTCTTATATTCTTTCATAGTTTTTTATTTACATATTTATTATCGACCCGACAACACAGTAGATATAATTTATAAAATAATGGTAACATAACATGACTAAATAACTTTCATTATCACCTGAGAAGAAATAATGTTAAATTCATGATAATAAATTACTGTTTACAGTAGGTACACATAATGTATGTACACATCGTACTGAATAATATACACACACAGTGAGCTGGTACACTTACGTTGTAAACCATATATAGCCAAACATACTCATAGAATAGGCTATACATTATTATCATTAGTTATTTAAACATAAATGTATGTATATGGAACAGGTACATTGAGGCACAACAACTTGATATGAATAAGTATCACTTTATTCCAGACCATTTTAATAAAATATGTTATGAGAACCGGTGGTATAATGGTTAATACAAATGTTTATTGCTATATGCTCAACTTAACCAACATGGTACTTCTATTGGATTTGCGTAATATAGAATATGTTATAGAATAATTCTTATAGATGGGTTCACCTACACGATACACACATATTGTATTTGCGCCTATATATGATATGATCTGTGTTGGTTATGGTGGCTATGGGAAGATACATATGTATATATAAGTATATAACTATTCTCTCTATATGCCTCTTTTTATATGCTTTGCAGTTAGGTAAAATCAATTGGTAGTTGACATAAATTGTACAAAACATTAAATAGTGTGAAATAGAATTAATTAAAAATTGAAACCATATTTTATAGTATTATTTGATTTGTTTACTTTCACTATATTGGAGCATTTAAAATTATACTTGCGCGTGGTAGGGTGATTTAAAATTTACGGAAATCCACTTAGCTATTTATATACTTGTTTAAGAACTTTCAAAATAACTTCTCCAACACTTTTTCATTTATTAAGCGTATAGCTTTTCAATTCGAAAAACTTTTCAACTTCTCTACAACTTTTTCGATTTAATGCCTTCTCTGAAATTGCTAACCAATCGCATGTATTTTCGAAATATAGAAAAGGAATACATTTTCATAATGTTTCTTATTTATGGCACAGTAACAAATTTTAATGACACAAATTTCAAATAAATGCAAAATAGTATGAGATAATCATGGTGCATTTAGTTACCTTTGGATTTAATAGTTTTGTAACGTTTTATTGTATGAATAACACTGCTTGTCTGATGGTTGATCTCAATAGTTATTAGCATTTAAGTCTGAACACAAAAAAATTTCTTGAATAAAATTTTATTTCAATAATAATTTTATCAATAATTTATAGTTTTATTTTTTTATATAAATGAATTTTTAATCAAAATTTTATATCAATAAATAAATCCTTTATGCACGCAGCACATTAAGCTAAAGACTGTAAATAAATATCTACAAAAAATGTATTCTATAAAAATATGAAACAAGATAATATCAAATAATTATAAAATCAATTAAAATATAATAATATGTTAAAATACTTGTTCATTTATACAAGATATTATTTATAACGTGATGACATTATTTAATATTATAATATGCAAATTGATTTATAAAGTAAGGTAAATGTTAAAAGCAAAACATGTATGAATATAAATTTATTTAATTGTAATCTAATCAGTTAAATTTAATATGCATATTTTTGTTGTTTTTTTTTTTTTTTTTGGGTTAATTTATATTTGAAAAGTTATGCATTATAACTTGCTCAATTAAGGCTAATTATCTGTATAAATGTAAATGGTGTATACACGTTTCAGTCTCAGTCGACTGCTTATCATTCAAATAGCATTTATGTGGTTTTGTTGGTTTTATATATAGCATTTCCATATATGAAGTGCATCCCCTTTATTTACACAAATAATTTTCGAAATTTTAATTGAACATTTCCTTTAATTACAATTTATAAATGTGTGTAAGTTTAATACAATAAATGTACTTAGAAATATTGAGTGGGCGTCGATCGGTATATGGTATAAGAGGTAATTCAGAATGCCGACCTCTTTGTCAAAAGTAGGAATTTTATGAATCATTTCAATTATAATTATGTTTTTGTTTCAGTTGAATATTAATTTATTAATATTAGCTATCTACTATTCTTTTCAAATTTTGTCGTCATTTTTGAATAGATTGCTGTAATAAATCAATAAATAAATTAAATGAACTCACGCGTACATAAATTTTACTCTATACAATTTGAATTTTCCGAGAATTATTTCAAATTAATAACTGATAGATTCCGTTCTATATATATTTATATATGAACATTTTTCATTGGTATCTAAAAAAATCTATTAAGTGACGGGTAAATTTCAAATATTTTTTTCGAATTAATTATAGGGGAAAATACTTTAAAAAGTATTAGTTAAAAAATAATTTTACATAAAGAAAATAGAAAATTCAATGTGAAAGCATATCCAGTTTTACATCAGAATTATTTTCGATGTAATAATTTGCTTTTGATCAGGAGCTAAAAATAATCATTTTCTTTTTCTTCCTTTTTTATTTATAAAATTAAATGCATTTTCGAATTAATTTAAAATGTTTACATCTGAATAATAACGAGTCTTATTCGCTAGAAAGGAAGAGAAAAAAATTGAAGAAGATACATGAACATTAATTATAATTTATAAATCCAGCATTTTAATATTTTGTTTTTTCTATTAAATTCTTAAAATTAAGGTTATTTATCATTAATTTTGATTATTTCTGTGAAAAAACTAATATGTATTAATAATAATCGTAATCATAAAAAGATAGCTTTGCAATCGTGAATCTACTTACACACAGTTTAGGTTTTAATTTTTTCTAATTGTGTCTACAATTTTGACTGGAAGTTCTCCAGCCAGGATTGTCTGATTAAATAAGAATTCAATTTAAATTTGATAACAGTTTAAAAAAAAAAAAATTTAAGTTACGAAATTGTGACATGTAAAAATCTATTGACAACTTGATTGAAAAAGAAAATAAAAATTAAATATTTCGAAAATATCATCGTATCGTTTTCCTTACTCATGTCAATTTCAATTACAATTTAATATCATCAAAAGAAAGTTTTTCTTTCAAAAACAACAGTGTTCCATCCGATACTAGGGTAAATTTTAGTTCAAAGTAAATTCATTCTACTATCACAAAGACAATCGGTTCAAAACCAAATTCAAAAAAAAAAAGAAATAGAAAAAAAATCATTTAGAATCCGTACACTAATTGAGTGAAGAATTATAAGCACTCTTAACAGTTCTAATTGACCTACTAATATAATTTGACAGATCCTTATTATCGTCCTTATTTACCAATAATTTTCATTTAAGTTAAACATACACAAAAATCTCTCCTCTTTATATTTACATGTTTATTTGGTAAAAACAAAAGCCATCTACTTATTATATTACAATAAATATTATATATAATATTATGTAATCCAGTCAAGTAGAAAATTAAGGCTTAAAAGGTACATATATGAGTTCTATATTATATCATATCTTAATAGAGAACGAGTCCCATAGTCCCAGTTCATTTTTATATTTGATTTTGATTGATCGATATTAGTTTACTGCCTTTAGTCAATCTCATCTTATGTTTATAGTTATAGTAAAAAAATAAAAAAAAAAAAAAAAATAATAATACTAAAATTGGTTATCTGATGGTTGTAGATTGTAGTATATTTGTAGACGGTATACCCCCGCATAAAATATTATAGAGTTTTATTTCCAAGAAGCTGTGTGTGTGTTTTTTTTTTTCTTTTTTTCAGACAACATCTGTTATTATATTATACAATAGGATTGATAGATGTGTAAATAAATAATATAGAATATAGATTTATGTTAAGCGTACAATCGGAAATATTTTATTACATCAACAATGAGAACAATAGTATGCGGCATTTTATGAATTGAATGAATGAATTTGGTGTTAGTAATAAATGGTTTAATCAGCACATGAAAAAAAAATTGACAATTTTAACTTTACAGAATATGATAAAAGAAACTATGCTGACCTTCTTAACATATTAAGTGTATTTTTTGGCCTTGAATTCATAAAATTAGTCAGACTCAATTCATTAATTCAACTGGCCTTTTCGTATTTTTAGCCTAACACAAAAAAACATAATACCTAGAGGTTATCTATTATATTTATATGTTTTCAATATTGCCATCCAATGTCAATTTCTTTTATTAACTTCTTTTATTTTTATTTTCTAGGACACGGACGATGATATTTTTTCAAAATCATACATTCCAGGAACATTGACACAGCATAAATTCAATACTTTAGGTACACATGAAGCAGTTAAGGAGTCACGACATAGATTTCTCACGAGTGAACAACAAAAACATGGTATGTGTTTTACTTATCATATGCATTCAATTCAGATATGTATATATGAGCGCACCTACACAATTAAAATGTACTTAAAAGTGGGCAGTTGAATATCATTTAATTTATAGAGTATTATTATTATATAAGTACAATTATTACTGTCCATTGATGCAATAAATATATTCTTAAGTACCTATATTTTTAATAATTTGAAATATGTTGTTTTTTTTTTCTACAGCATTAGCAGCATCCCATGCAAGTCGAATATTCTCAGAAGGTACGTGTAGGTGGCCCAAACCAAAAGTTATACCTGTACAAAATGATCCATCCAAAACCTATCTCCCACACTGTACAATATTATATCGTTGTGGTGATGATACTGGCTGCTGTAATACGGATTCTAGAACTTGTGTGGCACGCAATTCGCAAACCGTTGATTTGTACTTTTATGTAAGTTTTTGTTATTCTTTATTTGTATTATTTTAAGTACCAATCAATTTTGTTAGATGTTTTTTTGGAAATTAGAAAGAAAAAAAATAATATATAAATGATTGCAATAAAATGTTTTTAAAGAAAACGTGCGATACATTATTAAAGAGAAATAATAAATATAGAATATAAAGTTAATCATCTTAAATTTCTGCAAATCTACGCTTAATATATTATGGTGATTATATTCAAACAAAATGTGTTAAAAGTTAAAGTATAGATACAGAAGAATTACAAAGAAGAAAATAAAATGTTATTGAATTACTTATTTATAATTAATTTAATTAAATAAAGAAAAACTTTAAAATAAAAAAAAATAAAAATGAATGGTAATTCTATTATACCGTTGAACACTGAAAAATAATTAAAAATCGTAATACAAAAAGTAAATGTAATTGAATTACAATTAATCCGTCTAATTATAGGATTAAATCAAATGTTAATGAGTATATCGCCAAATATTGTAGTGCGATGAAGGAAAAATGGAAACAAAATATTTAGTGGCGGTATTAATGCCGTTCCATAGACTTAACGATAATTATAACTTCGTTACATTTCAAAAGTAACGTGTAGACCTAATAACATAATAATTATATGGATGGCGAATGTATTAGATGTTCATTTAAAACCGGAGGATATAATTAGAAGATAGATGTTAAATAGAATAGTGGATAATGTGGATAATTATTTAATTACAAAAATGACATTATATAAGTATATGGCATGAAACAGAAAAAAAAAACTATAAGCAAATTATGTTTATTTTTATATAAGTACCAGTGTGTCAATGTCAAAATTGAAATTTATAAATAAAATGTCATACAAGAAGAAATAAGTATACCTATAAGAATTTCTAAGAACATAAATTTTCTCCTTACAATACATATTGAGATATCGATTAAAACCCATTTCTTTATACTCTTGATAATTTTACGTTGAAATTTAAAGCAGATAAAGAATTAAAATTTATTGTACAGTAGCGAATGTAGCCAAACAGTATAAATCAGTGTGTTCTAGTGTAATCGATTTTGCTTTTCTTTATTCTTATAGTTTTTACCTTGGAATTTAAACAAAACAAAATGATAAATGTATAGAGAGTATAATGTATTGGTAATACACGTAGCTGATATGAGCAATAAAATGTAATAAAAACAACTCAATACAGTACGTACCTATTTTAACAAAGCCATTATACTCTCGTGTGTTATTTCAGGTAGAAATAATATGTTACTTTGAAATAAGTTTTTTTTTATTTACTTATTTTTGTTCAGATGCGATGTAAGATGCACTGAACGCGTAAGCAATTAATTTTAAAATTAATATTAACATTATATGTAAATGTATTGTGTGTTTCAAACAAAATTAACATTTTGAAAACTAATTAACTAGTCAACATTAATCTAAAAATTTGTAATCAAACCATAAAATAAAAACCTCTTCACATTCAATGTATCTTTTTCATCAATCATATGAAGTAGGTAACTATATTAATATAGAATTTGGTTTCTGTGTGTATATTTGTATGAAATATTTCGTTAGCATATCTTTTTTGGTGTCATAATTAATTTAGAAACTGTCAGCGATGCCATAGATATCAAAGAGAAAATCTTTTTAAAAGCCATGCATGCACCATATATTATTTATTAAGAACATAAATTTAAAAATGTGTGCAATACCGAAATACTTAACATAGAAAACAATTTATTTTGTTGACAATGTTGTGTTCAGAAAAAGTGTCAAAGTTTAACAGATTTAATAGATGTATTCATCAGTTTGATTTTTTTTTCTACTATAATATCGCGGCAATGGCACAGCTAATTTAAATAAACAACAAAAAAGAAAAACAAAACAAAATTAATTTGATGGGCTATAAAATTTTGTGTAATGTTTATGAATATGCTTTGTAAATCATTTTATGATGGTCATTTATATGTAAGTTATTTGAAAATGAAAAAGAAAAAAAAAATTGTCTGTTGGAATATATATAATGATGATAATCGTAAAATGTTAACATTTATTTATTGGTGATAATAATCAACATGTAATATGTTTATGAAAGATATACATTGATCGAACCTAAGGGTTTTATGTCAGTAGCTGTACGCATTCAAAATGTGAATTATTGCTCAATGCAAGAACTATAATAGCGATTTCATTTTGAACTCTTTTCACTTATATACTTATAAGCTGAAAAGATATCATATATGCGAATGACTCAATGACTGCAATTTATTTCATTTTTTACTATAAATCATTTTTATTTTCTGTTTTCGGTTACAATGTACATTGCAGGCTTTGCGCCACATTTTTCACTTATATGTTATTTAATGTGATTGTAAATTATTGTTTAATTTTTAATCAAGTAATGTTAAATATGTTTCATAATGCATAATAATAGTGAGCTCTCAATTTTTTTTTTTTTTTCGTGGATTTATTAAATGCTTAGAAAATTGGTTTTATTTTGTTTCGTGTTTCGATAACTTCATAATTTTATAATTTTTCCAAACAGAATAATTAGACTTCGCACTTGTTTTTAAATCTAAATTTTTCTTGTAATTCTCGAGTTCATTCCATAATTTATGGCATACTATAAACATGGAATGAAAAATATCGCATGCGAAATTTAAAATATGGAACGGTGCAAAATTTGGTATTCTTGAAGCCATTTCAGATATATTTATGTGTGGAAAGCTGAAATACGGGATGTTTAGAACTAATTATGGAATGAAATTTTATTTTATGAAGTAGACATCTTATTGTTATTATCTTTGAAATTTGAATATAATAAAAATATTCTGATTGATACCTACGTCTCTCAAAATTGCTACTATTTTAAATAGATTTTTTATATAAAATCCAAACATTATTAACTAAAACAAATAAAATTAAATAATAATACTTCAACTAATCTTTACACCCCCAAACATAATTATTGCATAAAATATATTACATTAAGCATATTTCCGCATTTTTTTTCGTACAAAAACAAGCCATATTCGATTATAGAATGCCAAATACGACTCCATATTTATAGAATGATTTTCATTCCATAAATATGGCATGCTAAATTCGAGAATTGACAAAAAATAATTTCGTCCATATTTTAGAAAATTCTTTCAAAATATAGCATGCCATAAATTTGGCTGAACTCGAGAATTGACGCCGACTCCTTATGACGAGTTCCATATCAAACCGATCAGCCAAAAACCCGATCTTCTCCGATTTTGATGAAAATTTGCAAATTTGTTTAG
>JAABKK020053016.1:0-11412 GCA_011634745.2 Catotricha subobsoleta
TCGTTTTAGGTCCAGTCACATCTAAAAATGCTTTTGGAGCTAGAAAAATTTAACCTTTTGGAACTCCCATACAAAAATCGAACCACCCTAATATATATGTATATATATATATTCGAAAAAAATAATTCATAAATTTTACATGAATTCAGAAAAAATTCAAAATCATTGTTTAGTCAAAGAATAATTATTTACTTTATTATAGAATAAGAATTCATTACATAGATTATGTCAATGATTTTATAAAGAATTTAAAATCATTGTTTTTGGCAAAAAATAATTCATAACTTTCACATAGAATTAGAAATCATTGCATAGAATTTTTCATAACTTAATTATAAAGTAATTAATCATTATATTCTATACAAAGCATTACCAAAAAACTCGAATTCTATGAAAATTCTATGGCATCGATTAATTAAAGAATTACATAAAATTTTCATAGAGTAGTTTTTCACTAGGATGTGTGTAGTACAGATAGATTTAGTTCAGAACATCAGTTCTGTTATTTCTTTATTTATGCTGTTCAGATCAATTCGGGTAGAGTTAACTTTTTTTGAAATTGTCATTTTCAGTTAAGAATAGAGTTCAAATGAGTTTCGAGTTCAGATTTGAGCTCAGATGCGGTTATACGGGTATGCGATTTAAAGCTTTGATCAAATTTTTACTCCACAAAGGAAAACTATGACCAAATAATGATAATAATTAAAAAAAAAAAAATAGAAGAAAACACAAACTACCGAATATTGTTCATATTGTACAACGTCCGTTACTGTTTTTCGAATAGAGTCTCTCATTCCGGATATTAAGTGTGCTTAATTGTGGACGACATTGTTTGTTGTGATACATTTTCACGTGAATTAAAATTAACGCAGCGTATAAAATTCCAATGTTCTTCGTTATAAATGTTGTCCCTCTGTGTCTATCTCGCTATAGATATATCCACCCATTATACATCATGAATATACTTTAATATACCATGTCGCCCTATTGCATTTAGTTCGACCGCGGTAACGGATTTTTTTATTCACTACATATATATTTTGTTTTTGTTTTTTGCTGTCATTTAATATTATCGCGTCATGATGCTCCAAATTTGCACAAAATGAATTTTTGTGTTTGTGGCATTTCGATTTTCATATAGGTATTTTTTAAATGTTGTTGCCTTTCTATCTGTGTAGATTTTTTTTCACAATTTTTAATGGTCCATTTGTGAAAGGGTATATTGTTGGGTTATTAGTAAAAAATATAGTATGTCATGAATATGGTCTATGGTATGTAAAGATAATTATGTTTCAATTTTATTTCTGTTTGCAGAAAGGACAAATCTTCAATATTTTTTTTTTTATTTTTGTTTTTGGTAAATATAAATTGTATATATAGAAAATGTAAAACTTTGACTTCCTACGTCTATTTTGAATGTATTGCTTTGGTAACAGATTTTCTTGTCTTCTTTTTTTTTTATTTGCAAAATATTCAACAATGAATTTTTTATAACAACACAATCATTATTCTCGGTAAATGTATTCAATTTTTTTTTGTGTGTGTGTGTTTTTTTTTTATTGGTGGACAATTCTATTTTCAGTTGATTTATTTTAATGTACTTTCTCTCTGTTGTGTTTCTGCTTTAATTAATTATGCGATTACATATTGATGAAAAATACATTATTCATACAAAGTGCATGGGATGCATAATAGATTAGCTTTCATTTTATATTTTTATAAATAACATAAACATAACGTATAAATATTGTGTGTCTGTGTTTTTGTACGCTTTCCTTTTTTATTTCTTTTATTTTGTTATCAATACGCACATTAAAGCTAATATAAATGTAACAGCAACTAATCAAATACAATAAAATGAAACACAAATTAACTTTAAAACAAACAAAAAAACAAAATAGAAAAAAGAAAACTGCATATTAAAACAAATCGTTTATTTTAATGTAAATTTAAAGAGCCTAAATAAAAGGAAATAATATACTTAATAAATCTTTCTACACGTTAGTCAACATCTCACTCAAACATATCAAAAGCAATAAATACAAATTTTAAATATCCCATTTTATTTTAAATATTTTTATGTTTCGCGGCCAAATTAAATGAACATTTCCATAAATTTGGTGAAAATTACAAAAGTTATAAATATCTAACCAATTACCTACTGAACTAAAACTAAAATAATCTATTGGTGCACGCGGTTATTCCTCCACATAATGTTCTGCTGAAATGAAAATATTTCCGAAAATAAAAGGAAAAATGAAATTAAAAAAACTACTACAAATTTATCTTCGTTGTATAACCATTAAAAGATAGCACAAAAACGTTTAAAATACGCTTCATTATATTCATAGACAAGCGACTGAAAACATAGAAATGAAATTGATCCCCCTTGCCTCCCCCTACATTTCCGAAAATGGTATAATGCATTTAAATATCAATTTCTCATGCTACATATCTCGACGACAAATATAATTTTACATATTCAAAGAATGTCTATATTATTACGGCTAGGCTAAGAGATATGAAGAATGTTAAACATACACGAATACAAAAAAAAAACGTTTTTTTTTTTCAATATTTATACCTTGTCTATCACCGTACCTCCGTACCTACCTATTTCAATATGTTTATATTCACGGTGGTACCAAGTCCAACCTATCTATATGTGTATAAATGAAGTGAAGGTTTGAGTATAACCTTTCAAAATATATTGACAAATTATTCCTTATATTATAAAATGTAAAATGACGTCAAATATATTGTAAAATATCGCTGGGGGTGTGAATTTAAAAAAGAATAAAACTGAAAAAAAAATTCAAATTATTTTCCACACACAATACCTACATTAATGCACACGTGTGTACTATCATATAATATCAAATTCTCCATACGCCAAATGCAACCATACAAAATATATTCATTCGAAGTAAATATTTCATTTTTTTTTTTTTTGTTTTCATTCCCTTGATTTTGCTTTCCCATATTCCACCATATCTAGATCTATCTATAAACATATTTTCCATTTAAAAAACCATTGTGTATCAAGTTCGATTGTTTTAATTTCTCAATTCTCATCGCCCATATATCATAATAAAAAAAAAAGATACATTTCATAGATATCTACACATTCATTTTAATACCGCTTACTGTATAACCTAACCAAACCATAATCTGCGATGAAATATCTTTATACTTGCTACTAATTGGATGCATCAAAAGAATAGTGGAAAGAAGAACAAAAAAAAAAAAAGAAAAAAAATGTATATATGAAGGAAAATGTATGTAAAAATCTATATGGGATAAAGTATGTAGATAATGAAATTAAAAATACTTTTTTGCCTACATCCACATATTGTATTATAGAATAGAATATTCTATATTTTGAACTTAAATTATTTCTGTGTTATTATAAATGCATAAATATTATACTCCTAAAATAGACAAGAATAAATTAAAATGTTGAGGTTTTCTCGATGCATGCTTATATGCATCCCATTATAAATCAGAATGCATAATATATATATATGCATGCATCATATATTATAAATAGAGTGCGAGCGGGTGCACAAACAATTTATATGCCATTCATCATTTTTGACTCTACTTCATCGTTGAATACAAGTAACACAATCTTAATTACACGCATCATATACTTACTAATAATTCACTAAGTTGATAAAATAAAATGTGTTTGAGACATGAAATATTTATCTTAAGATTTTGTGTGTCGGCTGTGTGATTCCTGTTAAAGAAGTTTCATTAATTTGTAAAGAATATTTTGTTTGTTACCTACAACTAAACTTAAACATAGATTAATAAATAGTAAATGCTTATGTAAAAAAAACCATAGAAATATTTATGAAGGTGAGTCGTGTTATGTGACATTTTTCTTTTCTTTGTATATTATTAATAATGAAACGGAAAATTAATTTTTTCTTGAATGCTTATTGTGTTCGAACATTTTAAAATAATTTGACAAATGAATATTTAATGAATTATATTGTGCTGTGGAAAATATTTTTTTGAATTTTAGAGTAGGATTCACAATAAATGAATGATAAATTAAAGTGAAATGAAAATAAAATTTAGAGGCCATCAAATTAACTTTCGTAAATAATTTGATAAAGAAAAGAATTTTATTGAAGATAGAGAGCATGTAAAACCTCATTTCTAAATAAAAAATAAAATGACAGAATTTTATTAAACGTTGCTGCTCATCGTACTAAATTAGTACGTTTACTTTTAAATTGTGGTTTTAAAACAAACCTCAATCGAATTTTGTTATCTTTAGATTCTGCACGATTCATTTGAAAATAGAATGAAATTTATTTCTTTAAAACATGAAATAATGCAACACAATCCTTCTAAATAATGTAATAGGAATGGACTGCTTAATCATTCTATATCATATAAGCCATTTTCTTTCATATACCATATAAAATGTCAGGGCTTTTCTTTTATGTACCATACTTAATAAAATATATAAATATACGTGAAGATGGAGCACACAAACCATATATTTATGTATTCAATATCCGGTTTGTCATGTAATAACGTAAAAATAAAAAAAACACGAAAAATGCAGCTCGTTTTTACAATGGCAAAATATTTTTGCATCACGTTTATAGGAACCCGAAGCACATATGAAGGTACCATCTTTATTGCCCTGCTACTATTCTTTTTAGAACCCATATAAAGTATAAATCTCTTCTTATTGCACTACGAACTCTATATGAAAAGCAAGAAGCATCAACACGACCGGAAGCCTTGCATATTTATGTTTTGTGTTGCAATAAAAAAAAAAAATGCAAAAAGAAATTCAAAAAATTCTGTCACAACATTAATTTACGTATCGTATAGCATGCATAAGATGCGCAAAAAAAAAATAAAGGAGTGAACCTATTTAAAGCAGCAAATCGTTGTTATGATGTTTTTCACTCTATGTACGATGTTTAAAATACCTTTGTTGGTGTTAGCATATACCAAAACTATATGAAATGATATTTCTGCAGAACTTAATTATTTCAATTTGAAAAGTATATGAATTTTAAAACAGGTTTTTAACAAATAAAATAATAAAAAATAAAAAAGCTATGATAAATAAACATCTGGGATTTTTCCTTTTCTATAACACAACAGAACGTTATAGAATAAGTTTTTATAATATTTATATTTATAATATATTTGGTATTATTAACTCAACACACAATATTTTTAATGTTCCCATGGTAAATATTCGTATTTACATTTCTTTTTGCACAGAGAATATGTGGAAAGTATATTATATACTCTTTATTGTATAGGAATATATGATGAAAGTGTGGAAATTGTTGTATTTCTCTTTATAGTGTAAAAAAGCTTACATAAGCATGAGTGAACAATTCAAAATTTACGCTTTTGAACCAGCATCATATATGTACTATTATGATTATATTATACTTATGCATCTATGCTATATCAATATTATTTATACATATAATAAAATGTACTTTTCCTCGTACTCCACGTTCTCCTTACTTTGTACTTACTTTCTCTGGATTTTCTTTTTTTCTTTTTATTGTTGTGTTCTTTATTATGATGAAAGTGATTTTATTTTTGTACTTTGCCTTTTTTTATTTTTAATGGGTGCTCCTATTATATGATGACGAATTATATTTCCAAAAAAGAAGTAATATTCTGATATTAGAGTTAAAGAGAGGGACTACACTGCCAGAATATTTTCATCTTTTTTTCTTTCTATCTAAAAAGCCTGGCTATTGTTTACGAATTTAAATATATTTTTAAATGAAATATTTATAGTTTATACATATTTCCAAAATGCCTTTTATTTGAAATACTGTGCATTTTGTTACAGATAGCACGTTGTATTAATTTTGAATTTTTACTAAAACTATGTATATGACAAAAAAAAAGTTTTTCTGTTACGAACGTAGAAAATAGTCAATTACCTTTAACCTGAAAGGTACACATTCGATTTTCTAGTTATATGTTAGAATATTATCTCGAGGCTACTAATTCCATGTAGTTTTTTTTTATTTTTTT
The DNA here is from genome assembly GCA_011634745.2 of Catotricha subobsoleta. NCBI lineage: Eukaryota > Metazoa > Arthropoda > Insecta > Diptera > Cecidomyiidae > Catotricha > Catotricha subobsoleta. The sequence goes on from JAABKK020053016.1 coordinate 6,043, forward strand.
TTTATTATTATTATTATTCTGTATCTGATATTTGCTTAAAAGTATGTTTGCTATATATTATATACCCACGACCAAACTATCTGGAATGTTTATTTATTCCGTACAAATATTATGTGAAATATGTGCTGGGTAAACAAAGTTATATTTATTCAAATTGAATTCTGATGAAAACGAATTCAAAATTAACTGATCGACTAAATTTTCAAACCCATAATTGCATTAATATATGCAGTACATAGAGCTATGTATTCTTTTAAATGGGTGGTTATTTTGAGCAAACTACCTGCCTGTACCTGGCACAGTTTTAATGCCCGAATGAAACTGATCTTAATTAATAAATAAATCAATGATGTAGAAAACTGTTAATTTTTTTTTTTTTTTTTTTTTTTGCAAATACATTTTCCATACGTTCAGCTTCAAAGCTAAAATTATGAAAATATTTCATTCAGACAATCTATTCATGTTACCTATATTTTCTCAGGCGTAACACATTTTTGGCCCCGTACACGAGCCCGAGCACCCTCTTAATAAAAAATAAAAAGTACAAAAAAAAAATTTCCATATTCAATCAAGCGGCAAACGAGAAAAAAACCACTTGACTATAACAAATAGCATGAACTTAATATTTTCACTGGCTGGGACAAATTTATTAGCCATCTTCAAAGAGCACAAAAACATCACAAACCAAAAAAAAAAGAGAAAAAAGAAAAAAAGGATTAAGTCCATTTCGTATATAAAAATATTTTTCTATCGTTTGACTATGCATGGCGTGTATTTGGATAGACGGTTGACGGTTTTTGGTTCTTGTTGTTGTTGTTATTATTGCTGTCTATATGTATGTGTATATTTTGTGTGTCTTTCATTACCTTCCCCCATTGCCATTTCCGTTTTGTTCCCTTTTATATATAAACATAGTATGTATTACTAAAACATCTATTCTACAACTAACTTGTATAATAATATTATTATAATATACATACGATGTTGTTCAGATTAAAGCACAGTTGATCCTTTTATATCTCGGCAAAATCACAAAATTTAATCCAAGAAATTTGTCACAGGTCTATACAGCATTATAAAGTATTATTGTATTATATAAACCTACTTATATGTTATATGTTGAGCCGTACTCGCACATCAGCTCATTTATACACAAAACATATATAAAAAGTAAATGTTGTGTTGTGTGTTTCTCATATACCAAACTTTCATTCTACACCCTTTTCCTTTTCGCGATTCACATTTTAGTGTTGTATGTTTGGTAAAGGTTTTTATATATATTTTTTTTTTCTTATTTTTATTTTTATATATTTATATATATATATATATTTCTTTATTATTTGGCGAAAACTTTATGTGATGTTGTTATTGTACACTGCATAAAGTTCTTCTGTATATTCGTCGATTTTAACATTTAGTAGTCAGTCTACTCTGATGTACCATTACATGCAAATCAGAAAATAGGATAAATTACTGAAAATCACAAGTGGCACATGATACGTTTTTCAACTTGTCAAAATATAATGACTGAAAAATCGTTTTGAATTTATTTTTTAAAATTGGGTATTGAGAGCAACGTTGAATATTAGTGCTGGTGCCGCGCGCTGTTGTGGTGTAGTGGTGCGCGATCATTTGATTGATAAAATTTAATCAGGTGTGATTGATTTTCCGGCATAATATTATACTCAAGACGATGATATCTATCACAGTATGGGTAATATGAAATGTCGTTCTCTTTAAAAGCAATTTTTTTTTTTTATTTAATATAATTTCCTTTTATAATCTACAGCCATTTATTTTTCAAACGCAAAATCAATTTAGCTTTGGAAAGGACCGAGGAGGTATACATAGAATTTTAGGTGGTATAGGTATTTTAGAGAGCCCTTTTAAACACATATATTATAAATTTTTTCAATATCTTTCTTTTTTATACTTTGGTGAACAGCTTAAAAACCTAGAAGAAAACTCGAGGCCAAAAAATAGAATAAAAAAGTTTTGTCACATTGCGCGCGAGTTACTTTGGTGGGTGCACAATGACAAAACTTTCTTTCATCGCTTTTTAAGCATGAATATACATAAATATCTCTAGATGTTTAGTTTTAACTTAAAAAAAAGTAACTCTTTTTTTTCCTCCCTCTTCCTTTACGTGAAACAAATTTTTCTTGAAAAGTAGACGTTGAGACTAGTAGAGATATAGTTTTTTTCCTTTTTGCTATTATTGTTGTTGTAAAAAATATTGCTGAAAAATAGAGAAGTTTTGCCTTTCTTTCTTCATACATGCAGCATGTACCCGACGTACGTATAATATTTATATAAATGATGTTGTTGTGTTGTTCACATAGAAAAAGCACGAGACCTGATAAATGGTATCTGATTGAAATAAAGCAATTTTTAACAATATGCTTTTTCATTTATTTTCTTGCTTTTTTTCTTTTTGCGCTCTCTATACAACACAGCTTCTATAAAAGCTTATCTTATTAAGCCATTTTTGTCATGTTTATTGCTTGAAGTTGAATACATATGAAGGAGAAAATGTGAAAATAACATTTTTTTTTTCTTTTTTGGACAATATAAAAAAAAAGAATAAGGGTAATAAAATTCGTTGATAATGATAACACCGTATATTTAACAGTCGAGAAGGTATTGTAATTATTTAAATAAAAAAAAAAGAAAAGAAACGAAAAAGAATAATAATAAGAAAGCATAATGTGAGGGTTATACAATTATTGTACATTTGACGTTGAAATGTTTCAAGAATGGGATTGAGAAATTGCAAAATAAGATTAAAATGTTTATAGCTTTTATAATTAATTACAGTCTATGCTGAAATTGATATAAAAATCATAAGACAAAATAACAAATTTCTTCTTATTTCTTCTTTTTTTTTATTTATTGTCTGTATCAAAACCGAAAAAATAAAATAAAATAAAATGCACAACGCATTAATATAGGGACAAAGCTCCAATTTGAGTTCCCATTATTTTCTTTTGTGTTTGTATTTATAAATTTATTTATTTGTTTTTATTATTTATTTTTTTTTTTGACTAAATCACAATTCCATTTTGGATATGGAATATAACGAATAATCCCAATTCGAAAAAAAGCTTCCATGAAAATGAAAATCGATAATAAAGACGCAATCCCGAGATTTTATAGAAAATTTACATTTAAATAGAGGACTTATATTGTGTGTTTGTGTTTGTATATTTATGCGAGTGTATATTGTATTTTATGTGTTATTTAACAACCGACAACAAAATAGTAACAACAAAGGAAACATTCAAAATATACTAGTACAGAGAATAAAAATAAAAAAATAAAATAACAAAAACAAAAAACAACAAAAAAAAAAAATCGCACAAACTGTAATGCCCCATTAAAACAAAAATGAATAAATGCAACAGAGTGCTCTTGTACCATACTACCACCAATATTTTATATCTAGAGAGACTTTTCTGGCTGTTCTGGGGTAATACAAAATAATAATACTGACTATTATTTCTACATTGAAAATAACACAAAAGCCGTTTATTTTAATCAAACATTTTAGTTTTTGTGTTATATTATATTGTATGATGTTGTTTCTGTCGCAATGGGTAAGTACGGCGTGACCACAGTTGTGTTGGTTGTAGATTTTAAAATTTATATTCAGATTGTTTTTATGTTTCAAATAAATGTAGATTGTTAATATTAATAATAATAACAGATATATGTTTTGTTTATTGGTCGATGATAATGAAATATTTATAATTACTTAAAGAGGATTATGGAATTATGGATATTTAATTAATATTAATCCAATAAATTATAGTAAGGGAAACAATGATTTATGGTGAGGAAATGCACCCGAACCGATTATTTCAACTATACAAGCTGATCGTTTAAACCGTTATTAATGTATTGAAATGTAATTTTTGATCGATTATTCATAAACTGACCGTACAATTTGTTAGGATTATAATATAGTGCCATATAAATATTTTTTTTTTTTTCGAAAATTTTTAAACAATTGGTGGTTTTTGTGAGACATTTGAATCCATTAAATAATATTGATTTTATATGGGAAAACATCTGCTAATTACTAAACTAACAAAATCATGTTAATGTACTTTGCTACGATATCAAATTAATAAAAAGCAATTCTCACTAATATAATTGATTGTGAATTGTTACTGTCCACTTAATAAATTAGAAGTACTTTACAATCACTTAAATAAACACAAAAAAAAAAACAAAAAAAGAAGAAATTATAGTGTTGATATTTGTATTGCTGATGCGGCATTAAGTATTTATAATGACTCGTTTCTTTGTATGGCTTTGCAATTAAATACGAAATTTATTGTTTTTATTTTATTTCTCGATGTACAGTACATCCATTGTACATTAGAACTTCATGAGGTCATCTCTAAATAATATAAAAATTTATTTAAATTTTTGAATAAATGTTCTGGAGAATAATGATGATATTTAGAATATTTGTATATCAAATAAGTAGATATTATATTAAAAAAAAAAAAAAAAACTATTTCGTGTTTACATTTAAGATCTATTTTTTGTAAAAGTTTTTTTTTTGTATAAATTTATTAAGGATAGAATATCTTGATTAAATATACGTTTTCTGTTTAAGTATAGCATTTTTTACTTCTTTTTTGAGAAATTTGTTTTTTTCGGATGCACTTTTGAAAATATGGTATTTTTTATTCTCTGCTTTACAATAATGAAGTCATGTAGCAGTCCATTAGCAGCTTGTTTTTTCTCAAGTACATATTTGAATTTGGTTTTTGTTGTATTCACAATTTTATCGAATATTTTCTATTTGAATTTTAAATCCAAAACATAAAGTGTATAGACCATCTGTGTTAGCTAATTGTTGAAGAAACTATTAATGGAAAATGATAATTGATTATCGATTAGTTATTCAACAACTGAAATTACTGAAACACCAATTATCGCTATTTTACCGATTAATTAAATTATTTATAAATATTAATAAAACTAAAATACAAACTTACATATAAAGTTTTTTTTTCTTAATTCATTTTTCCTTTAAAAAAAATTCAATAAAATAAAACAATTCATTTTAAAATTGATAAATTATCATTTGCTGAACAATCATTGATTAAATCTCTTGAAAATATTATGTTTTAAATATTGTTATGAACAATAATTAAATGAATAAAAAGTTTATTTATATTATTTATATAGTATTACGTTTCTCAAAAAGTTACGGCGATTGAAAGCATATTTTTTTTAACGCATGATAACGCATCTGAACGCATGCGTTGTTAGAGGCGCTACACGTTTCTCAAAAAGTTACGTCGATTGAGAGCATACATTTTTTAACGCATGGTAACGCATAATAACGCATGC
>JAABKK020053027.1:0-11410 GCA_011634745.2 Catotricha subobsoleta
GTATAGAGCGATATGGTACAAAATCGCTTGTCAACACAAATGAAATAAACGGTTTTTGATTCTAATAGTCTCATTTAGCTTTATTATTTTGTTCACGTGGTCTATAATTAATATTAATCACACGTAGTAGGTGTGACAATATGCTTAAGCATTAATAATAAACTATTTTAGGAATTATGACACAATAATCATCAAGATTTTTCTAAATCAAAATGCTTTCGTGCTAATACCTTAAATAGTAACAAAAAAAAACTTTTGCTCTTCTTAACATTTCAACATATATTTGCTTTGAAAATGAGTTATAATATTAAAATCAAGACATAACTCATAAATATTACATTATTTTAATAATAAACAAAAATTTCTCTATGCGAGAAACATCATAAATAACTCACCTGTTTCCGTTGCCACCTCATGACCTAAGTGTCGCATAGCATAAAGTAGAAGTAGACCATAGGAAAGTTGAAAACCCGTTGTGAGTACATGAGCTAGAAATGCAACACCACATACAATCCAACCCCATCCTCCATCCGGATAAAAATGCTATAATGAAAATAAACAGATTTATGTAAGTATTGTCGCAAATTCATACCAAACGATATTGTATATCATAGAACACGCATAAAATATATATAATATATATTATGATATATATGATATATATTATAAATGATTGTCTTCTCTCTTTTTTGTTTTTTTTTTTTGAATTCATATGCTACATTTGGATGTAAAATAAATAATATTACAAAAATAATAATTTGTAAAACAGGCGCGTACCTGTCTGATAGCATTGGTGTCAACGCCAGCCCGACGTAAACCCGGTACATTTCGATGCAACGAATGGAATTCTCGTTCTAATAGCGCGGGACATGCTGAATCTTCTTCTTCATATAAACGGCCTCGGCCATCATAACCTGCAAAACGATAATGAAAAAGAGTTTTAAAAATGATTTATGTTCACCAAAAATATATTTAATTTTTTTGTTCATCGTTTATAATTTTTCGTCTTCCATAACTGAAATATTAAAAAAACCAACCAAAATTATTTGGAAAATGCTTTTATTAAATAAAAGTAGAAAATTCATAAATTTCATTAAATTAAAAATATGAAAAATGCCTGAGGCTGTCATCAAAACGGTTTTAACTTTGTCTTTTATCTTTTGAATTTTAAACGGATACAAATCTTTGTTATTATTTGAAATTCTTCGCCAAATTAGTTTTAAACATGAGGTTTTTGTTTTTTTTTTTTCTTTTTTTTTTATATTCTACATGAAAAGTTTAGCGCAGTGCTTTTCAATGAGCACGAATTAATATTTCTGTGGGGCAAAATCCGTAACTATTAAGAAAATATATTTTCACATAAAATGTACTAATAAATTTTTATCGCTATTTTGTAAAGTAAAAGCAATTTACAGCTACATGCAATATAATAATAAAAGGGAAAATTAATTGTGTCATTAATTTTTATTACAAAGTTGATTTAAAATTTTACTACATAAACTATATGTTACACGAAAAATCAACTAGGAAAAAATAGTATTATTTTATTTATTAACAACAGATGGTCGAATTATCTTTACATTAAAATTTGTAAGCTGTGGTTGTCCATAGATTAAAAATAAAGAAGAATTGGGATTTTTTCTTTACGATTCTCGAAAGTTTAATTTTATCAAAGGAAACTAATCTCAAACGTCTTGTTATTATCTCAAATATTATATTACATAATCTGTATAATATTAAAAATATTATATTTAGCGCTTTATAACATATAAGCGCAGGTAAAAGTAATTAGTTTTGATCATTAACAGTTTATTTTACAAATAAACGAGTAATAAATGAAAACTTCTATCTGGTGGTTTATTCTTAAATGTATACCCAACAAACTTTAATTTCCACAAGAAAACTGATAAAATATTATTCTTTGCTGTTTTGAAATGAAAACAGTTTTAACGACTGCAATTAATATTCTGTAATGAGCGAAAATAAAAAAATTAAATAAATACTTTGGGTTTGTATTATTATATATGGATGTATCAACCATAGCTATAATTACAAAAATAATATAATTTAGGGTCCGCTGATGGATACATTTTTTGTTGTAAAAAGCATGTCTTTTAGGCACTTTTTTTTATTTTTGTGAAACATGTACATAAAATTATCTTAATAAAAACAAAATCTTTGAATATATCTTTAAAGGCTGTTATATTTTAACTATACATTTTTGTGGTCGACCATTAAAAAGTCCCTCTCTAAAATAAATGTGAAAATGTAAACCCGAATTTTTTTAATTACACAAAAGTAAAATACAACGAATATTACATTTTTTTTTTATAAAATAAAGCGAAATGAATTAGCTAGATCTTTGAATTTAAAAAAAAAAATATAATGTGAAATATTTTGTAGTACGTGAGCTTAGAAAGGGTGTATTCGTCAATAATTTTACATAACATAATATGTGCCATGTTAATCTTGAAACATAAAATCTCAAGGAAGAAATAAAAATGCCTATATCAAATATAATAACTGTAAAATACGGTAACAGCCCTTGAGAATCAAAAATAAGTGATCAAGAAGTAATCAGTGGCGGACTGAGAAGGTGCCAGTTCTACCGAAAATGATCGCACGGCCCTACATTGATATCGATTTCATAATGTTTGATAGCACATACACACGTATAGACCTAATTTTATCAAGATTTAAAGTTTATTGAAATTTAAAAATAAAACACATAATTTATCTCTTAGCACGTATAAGTATTTAAAATATGATTATCAATTACTGTCAATAATAAATCTGTGTTTTGAAATTTCGATGAGTTAAGACTCGAGAGTATTGTGGTTTTTCCTCAATAGATATTTAGGGGATTGAAAAAGTCTATATTGTTCTATATAACAGCTTTAAACGACATTATTAACCATAATATACTTTGCTAATCATCACCATGACACCATTTTTATATTTTGAAAACTATAAAAACCATTTCTGATAAGATTAATTGACATCAAACAAAAAAAAAATGTGATTTTCATTTTTCAGTGTATGCAATTGTATGAAAAGAACGTGACATGACCTATTTTAAAAAATAGTAGTTGAATGTTTGTAATATAGGAAGACACACACTTCATTTTTTTTCTATTTGAAAAGTGACGATGTGCATTTCAATTCAAAAATCATTCATCTTTTTGCGACAGTTAAAGAAATTTGAACGTGTAATAAATCTATCTGTGAAAAATGAATATCGTAACATTATTGTTAGTATTTTCAAAGTTATAAATTATTATCTTCATGTTGTTCTCTGACGCATTGGCATATTATTGATGTGCATGTTTGTATCATTTTTGTTTTGATTTGTAATATGTCGAAAAATGGTTTACTCTGCAATTTTGCAATAAAATGTAATACATTTTTTTCTGAAATACTTGTACACATCTTTTTTTTTTTTCTTATATATTCGACATAGTGTCGGTGCCATGTCATATGATATGATGCCTATTTTCATTCAGTATAGAATATTTCTCATTTTCCGGGAAAATGCTGGTTATTGCGAAAATTGGAAAAAATTCATTTCAATGAAGATATATCAATTTATCAGCGATTGTGATAAAATATATCGAATATGACGGTGTATATGATATTGTGTGGTACATACTGCTGTATGTATAAAGTGATGAGTTGACAAGAAAAAATCACACACCGCATGGAATATTCCATTTCAATCTAATTTCAGCGTAAAATTTAATAAATTCAACACAATTGTAATAAAAATATTTGCTGATGAAAATGATATCATTTTCATATTTCTGTCATGGGTTTTATTTATATAATAAAAAAAGACATTCATTTAAAATCGGAAATCTTTTGATTGGCAACGTGTTCTTAGTGGATAATGAACAGTAGAATCCATTCAAGCTTTTCTTAGAAGAAATACATTCTTTGATTCGCGTTGTGCTAATTATTTATTACATTAGAAGAGTTCTCTATGAATGTCTACAAATTATATGTGAAGAAACCTAACATAGAGACAATAAATATATACTTTTTTTTTTTAAGCTAGAGATAAATACCAGTAGTCTGAAAATAGTAATTACAGCAAACAAGTTAAATGTATTTATATTTAATTATTCTTTAAGTCTATCATAAATTCATTAGTGGCCTCTCTGATGATACGGGGATAATAGTAGTTTCATCAATCAAATAAGATTAATTAAACGAGGCCAAGAAGATTACATAAAATAGATTTAAAATTACGATAAATTATAAGGTCAGAAAATATTACACTTGAGTGATGACTTTATAACTTCATTATTGATGTGTGATAGAAATAGAAGTGAGTAATTTTTGGTGCAGATATAATTTTAACCCTTTGTCTTACAAAATTAGAAAAATATCGAGTCAAACTTAACTTCTATACGTATCTTCAACAAAGAAATACATGTTTTTTTTTATAGATGAAAATGTTAGAATCCCAATCTTAGTTTTGACACAAAATTAATATATGCATGTACAGTTCTTTCAAAAATTACTGGGATAAACGTCAAATGCTCAGAAACCATTACTAATAGATCTCGTAAGTGTGAGCGAGTCAGGATATATACATTATACATATAATCGTATGTGTGCAAAAGAAATAGACGATGCGCGAGTTGTCTCAGCATTATTTGAAAGATCTGAAATTTAAATTAAATTGTTGTGAAAATAATTACATCCTTACAACGACCCAAATTTTGTTTTATAGTCTAATAGGCTAATTGAATTGCCAATTAAAAATATAAAAAAAAAAATCTCCATTGAGAAGAAGAAAAAAATATAAATTTTACTAAATGTTAATTCCCAAGATATTCTTAAATTTTTAATTTAAAAAAGAATCGTAATTTTTTTATTGATTTGAATAACCGCAAGAAAATTAATAATCCATGTAATAAATTAACCCATTTATCCATTAGAATGGAAAGAGAAATATGTGTAATGTTTTTGTGTGCATAAAACACCTGATACCTGAAATAGCTAAAGGTAAAGGTTCATAAATTGTGCTAAACAAAGTGTATATTCTAAATTATATTTACGAAGGGGAATGTATAATAACAAGTAAATATAACCATAATGTATTTATATAAATAAATAAATAAATTTTCCGCCAAAAAGCAAGAAAGTGGGTACCATCTATGATAATAAATAACATTTCGTTATTTTCTTTCCATACAAATAACAAGGTTCTCGACCATATACTTATACAAGAGATATTTGTATATATACTTGAACAGAATATAATGTATCACATCACAGCAAAAAGATATAAACATACTTGCAAATACATTTATTTACACTTACCTACTTAAATATATAATTTGTGCATATCATATATCATGGAGCATGACTCTTGATACACTTTGATGTATTGTTAACTAGATCAAACTTCACATAATATAAAGCTCTTAATGTCTGAACTGTGATTCTATGGATTCTATGGTATCCACCACTGCCATATTATATTATATTCACGGGTACATTGCATGCATGCATTAACAAAAGATAAAATTATATCTTACCTGTATACGAGTTGGTTATATTTCCATAATTTGGCGTCTGTTGCCCAGTCACACCAACATGCAAATGTCCATCGGCGACAGTATCATGTCTTGGTGTCGGATTAGCAAAACGACATCGTGTACATACACCGGCATTTGTTCGATTTGTTGCAGGAGGTTGAGGTGGAGGTGCTGGAGGCGGCGATGCAGATAGTGCAGGCGAGACACAACCAGCTGAAACACCTAACATGTTGTCTTGCACGTGTAAAGTTTGTGCCTGATGTTGTTGCTGTTGTTGTTGTTGTTGTTGATGGCAACAATTTATGTTGTTCGATTGGGATGAGGATAGACGGGGACAAGTTGACCACCAGGATGAATTATAACAATAATAACATTTATTTTTACAGGTACAATATCGTCATGGATTCACATTATGCTGATGGCGGTGCTGCTGTTGCTGTTGTTGTTGCAAGTGTTGCTGATGGTGAAGATTTTGAGGATTGGATTGGGAAAGAATACTAGGTAGGTATGAGTTTGAATTTGAATTTGTACAATTTTTAATTGCATTTGTTTCTGGACAACCAGTAATTGTTGTCATATTCTGATGGGAAAATCGCTGAGTCCATTGATTGTTGCAGTTGCATGTGTTGTACATTTTCAAAACACAATTATTTATTGTTTTCACTCTTTTCTCTTTTTTTTTGCTTTTGTTGTTTGTTATTTATGGCCGACGTTATTCATGTTTTTTTTATATACATTCGTTTTGTTAATTTTTTCACAAAATATTGCTTGAACAAATTCGCCATAGTTCCTTTTTCTGTTTTTTCAGATTCGAAATTTGATTATAACTTTAAGCTTTATCTCGAATAATTAGCCATCAAGCGTCATGTGAAAATATTGCCTATAATCGAGTTATAAAAATTTGTGTAAATTAAAAATGAAAACCAATTAAGCTAATTTTGGAAAGCCAAAATAAATAATTATCCACCATATTGTCCTATTGGAGCATTGTTTATTAATTTTTTAAATATTATTTTAGAACGAGAAGCGAATTTTTGCCAATAACTTAATTTTGAAATTCATTAAATTTTTGTCAATTTTAACGTTTTTAAAATTTATACTTAGACGTTGACGAAATATTTAAATATAAGCATGTTTTAATTATGAGTTCATTAGTGTAAATGTGCACACATGAGCCCATAATAAAAATTCAATTATTATTAATTTTGCCCTAGAATTTTTTATATACTCATCCGACATCGAAATATAACGATAAAAATCTTCAAATAACTAAATTATCTATCTGGAAATCTTTTCATTGCTTTATGCTGATTCATTTAATCAGGATTTTCATCACTTTTATTCGCTTTTCCTTTCAAGTTCAATTACTCAGAGCGATAATTAAAATTAAGTGAAAATTTTCTTTAGAAATTTTTTATTATACATATATTTAAATTGAAATATTTCTCTTGAAAACATATGGAAATGCACGACTCATTTGTTTTGTGAATGTGTGTCGGTTAAGCTCTTCTATTAAAGATGTATTTAGATATGAAACACTTATTTTTTTTTTCATCATATTCAGTTTGCATGATATACAAAAAAAAAAAAAAAAAAAAAACATCAAATAATTTATTAACAACAAAACATCCATTTATCATCTTTAGATGAAAAAAATATTTGCTAAAAATTAGTAGATTCATTAATTTATAGATATCGAAGAAAAGTAGAAAAAATAATCTGAAACATCATTTTAGCAAAAATAGCATTCCTAATAAAACAGTATAGTCATGTAAACCAATATAGTGAAAATGAAATTATTTTTATTAGAAAGAAAATGAAGAAAATCGTAAATATCACCATCACCATGATTTTCATCCAGCAGCATATTACGCACTACGACATTTTCCTTAATCTTAAGATCAGTATGGGTTGAGCAATAACAATAATAATAATAATATGTCCTCTTAATGGAATGAAAATACCAGAAACGAAAGTTATATTTATTTATTTATTTATTTTTTTTTTTCTTTTATTCGTTTCGTTTTTCTCCTTTAAGAAAATGAGATTTATTATTAACGTGGCGTAATTATTTACAATCTTTTTTCTTTTTTTTCTTTATTTTTATTATTATATTATATAAAATGATTAATGTACACAAATCAACCAACATATATATTATGTATATATAGCAGAAAATTCATTTTCTTGGGAAGAAAATATTTTTGGCCTCTAGAGTTGTATATAAGAAAAATATGAAATATATTAATATGGTTACGGTTATATATAGTGTGTTGAGTAGCTAAGAATAAACTTCTAAATAGAATCTTATTAATATTTGATAGATGCTCTTCAGAGACTCACTGAGATTCGTAATAGTTTTCTTTTGTATTAAATATCTGTCCAGCCCCATCCACTCAACTTTTAAACAAGCAAAATATATATTTATACCTATAATTTTCGTAATGCGATAAAATCTTGTTAGAATTTCAACATAAAATTGCTTCGTCACATTTAAAAAATGCTTTTGAACGAAAGGCAAATTTAATTAAGATGTGAAGAATATGATTCTTGTTATAGCTGATTATGGTTTCTAAATTACTCGAAGACTCGAACTAATAGAGAGACGTGATTACTTTGTTCAAAATCACCTAAGTACTAATTATACCCATAAATGTGTTAGCAATTTTAATTACACTCAACAAAATTTAAATGAAAACAAATAAATTTGGGCGAAACAACAGCAAGGTTATTTAATTATATTGTCTAAAGTTGCTGATGTTATTCAAACAATATTATATGTATTTATTTATACTTATATATATATATATTTTTTTTTTCGTTAAAGATAATCATCTATTATTATAAGCTTCAACATTGAAGGGTGAACATTTTAAATATGGCAATGTTTTAAAGGTGTCTCTAATTGATTTGAAAATATGATTTTCACATCAAACGTGATATAATTTTATGTTTTACAAATAAACTAGATAATTGCTTTGAAATTAGTTTTATAATAATACAAACAAGCTTAGATTGCTATTATATGCTTTTGTTCCAACCATTCAAAATCCAAACGATTTCTATTATGGTGTAGTTAAGGTATATAAATATAATATTGTGTGCATAGTAACACAGTATACAACATTCGAAAATACCTGAAGAAACTTTTCTCTGGTTGGTAAATATTAACTTTCAACAAACCCAAGAAAATCAAATATTATCTTGAAGATGTTTACATTAAGTAATTATTTTTATATCCGATGACAAACAAAATAACTAAACAGGAAACAGGAAAAGTCACTATGATAAAATAAAACATATCATTCACTTTTATTCACTTTGTGAAATTAATTTTAAAAGCTCTTTAGAAGATTTATGTACAGAAATGTGTTAAGGTCATGTCATTTGTTTAAGTTTATCGCAACATTTTAATTTGTCATAAATTTTGCTCAGGTATGTCACTTTAATTAAAGCAAAAATAATTTAGAATTTTCCATCAAATACACAAAATTTAATCCATTTATATTCATCGCATTTGCTTGAACATCAGCTACCATAAGGTAGCGCGACACAGCGTAATGTAAAGTTGACATTGCATGCTTTAAAAGCATTTTAATGCTGGTATTTATTCGGCTACAACATTATAGTAACACTTTAAGTTGTAATTGTTTTGGAGATGGAAAAAAAAAATGAACTTTTTCGTAGGTATTATGCTTTAAGGAGGAGAACTGTAGGCGTTTTACAAGAACCAAAGAGGAATGTAAATATAAAATTTATATTATAATATGAATGTTGCATGTATATTTATTTGCTTTATAAGTGGCGTAAAGTAAAATACATATAATATTAAGTTAGATTAATGAAGTTGTGACAAGTTGTTCTTATTGTATGGCATTCGAGAAGAGTGTTTTAACAAGTTTGTGTATTTCTTATGGTATATTAGAGGATTGGTGTATAACAATATTATTAGAATGAAGATATATGTACAATAGACAAAGCACAGTAATATATAGTAGTAGCAGGAAAAAATTATTCAAACCAAGATTAATGTTGTATGTTTATCTAAATATGAAATGCAAGGGCGTTGAATTAGGTCTATATATTATGTTGAACGGAAATCTACACATAGAAAATATTCACAATTCTTTTGGGAAATGAAAGGTATAATAAATTGTTTGCATAGTCATAGAATTGTGGATCTATAATTAAAGTTTTTATTTAAACTTTTAAAAAATATCATGATTTTCTGTATGATTTATGTTTAACTTTAAATAAGTATTTCGTGTGATCCAAAATAACATAATAAATAATTAGTAATAAATTCATAAAATAATTAAGAAGTCAAACAAATAGAAACAATGCAAACGAAAAATGTTTGATTTAATATTATGTGAGAGTCTGGATTGGTTATATTTATAGACAAAATGAAAGTATATTTCAAGTTTATGTGAAATGAATTTAAATAAAGTCTTTTCCAGAAATTTTATTTATATCTGTTCGAATGCAAATATCACGTACACAAACACTATGTTGTGTACATTCCATATACAATATACACATCATATGAAGGATATATGGTCGAGAGTGCATCGCATAACAAAATAAAGTAGATTAAACTTTTCTATGTAATTTATAGCATTTTAGCGTATTGGTATAAAGTTTGCTAAAAGCTTAAAACGAAATGATAAATTTAATATTTGGTCAAAATAAACATTTATTGGACGTAGTGTATTGTGTATACCTAATTTACGTTGATATGCTATGGTCCCTGCGGAGTTGCAGCACAGTTATATTTATATTATGTTTAAATTTAATATTTATTTTGTTCGTTTTGATTTTTCTCTTTTTCAGTTGTATCAAAAGACATAATTAAATGCATAAAAATTATTTTATTTACTTTCGATTTTATTTAATAAAAACTTCAACGAATTTTAAGTATTTTTCCGCGACAACAAATTTCCACAGAAACTTTTAAATTTAAAGACAATTGAACCTAAATGGAAAACAAATATAACTACCCTTTGAAGATGTTCAAATACTCAAAACTTTTAAAAGTAATTTATTTATGAATTGAAACAACTGAAAACAAAGTAATGTTTTGAAAATCATTAAAATTCACTTTGCAATCCATGAGCCATAACGAGCTAGTTCAATTCAATAAATATCAATATTTACATTCTTTTAAATACGTATTCACCACGATAAAATATGTGAAATCATGCAAAAAATAATTAATAAAATAAAGCACATGAATTAATAATCAAGAATAATTTTTTTGTTAAAATTATCATTTTTTGGTCGATATTTCAATCAAAAATAATTTACTTTCATTCATTTTAATGAGATAAAATAAGCAATTAGCACTTGTTTGGCTTGTCCCATGAAACCACCGCCGAAATAGAAAATGTTCGTAAACTAACGCTTTTTTACCTTTTGTTTATTTTCGCCCCCTGTTTTTACAAAATGTCATTTTTATTCAAAATTATCTTAAAAGTTACGTGTTAAGAGAACATCCGTAAACTACGTACCATTAAAAGGATTTTGATATATTTTATTTATTCAATATCTGCACAAAGAATATATTCCTTTATCTTTGATTCTATCGAAAATAATGACTTTTGAAAACAGGGGGCGAAAGATTAAAATCTACTTTATTTTGTTATGCGATGCACTCTCGACCATATCCTTCATACAGAAATTTTGCTGTGCATTTTAGCAAATACTAAAAAAATGGACCAATGCCAAATCATTCGATTTTGGTCGTATTTTCGAATTTAAGAAATATTTGCAGCCATTTGGGAGGAGTGATTTAGTGAAAATATATATTTATATTTCTAGAATCTCATGAACAATATTTTAAAAATATGTAAAAAAAAAAACGT
>JAABKK020053038.1:0-11410 GCA_011634745.2 Catotricha subobsoleta
ATTGTTACCGGTAATATTACGTAATATTACCGGTAATATTACCCAAAAATAAATTACCGGTAATTTTCCAACACTGCCCTATACTTAATTTTTTTCAAATTAATATTTGTAAAAGTTATGAGCATGTCCTAATATGACTTCAAATGGCTATAACTCCAAAAATAGTCTGAATTAGAAAAAAAGGATGTCAGAATTGTGGAACGAAAGCAGCATACGCTGAACATATTAATAGCAAAAAAAAAACAAACAAATTAATGTTATTGCAAACAAATATTTCTTTATTCAAACAATTTTTACGAGCAATAAAGACTCCAGTTTTCACGCTGTTAGCGATCATCAATTTAGCTTTGAGCTCCATCTACATAACTGGCTTTACTTCTAAACAAATTGAATTCCAATTATAAGTATGTTATACAAAACACTAACCAATTAATTTGTCAATTGCTCTAGTGAAATATAAGACTTTAGAGAAAATTTGTATGCAATTTGTGTTTTTTGATTTTTTAAATAGAAATACAGCGATTTCTAGGGAATCATTAAAACCATTAAATATATAAAAAAAATGGATTTTTTGATTTTTAAATACGAAATACAAAGATTTCTGGAAAATCGCACCTTGCAATAACATTTAATTTTTTAAAAAGGTTACCGTTCCATTAGACGTTGGTGGAGGTGATTCTCCAGAAATCTTTGTATTTCGTATTAAAAAATCAAAAAATCCATTTTTTATATAAAAAATTACAGTTCAATTGATTTGTCCATCTTCTTTGTTGCGTTTTGTACTCTTCAAAAACGAATAGATAGCAAACGTTTCGATTTCTGATCTGCAACTGCATCACATAATTGTTAGAATATTTTGCTACCTCTCAGATAACAGGTGTCGGTCATGCAGGCGTTCTCTAATTATTAGTAATACAATAAGGGTATTCCCTCGATCCCCTCGTTAGTCCCGATTCCTTTCCCCTCCGACTGCGCGTCGGTCTTATAATCAAAGATTATATGCGACACGTTTTTAGTGGTACTTCTTATTTCTTTTATTTGGTGTAAACACACTATATGTACAATTTCACAATCTTACAACTCTACACTTACTAAAGGAATACCCTTAATGTACAATATATAAATAATGATTTTAATTTAATAAAGTTTTAATGAATTCAGAGCGAATTTAATGTTTGAGTCAATAATTTTTATTCAAATACATTCAATTACATTTCATTTTCATTTTATTTAAACACATAATCTCTTAAATATGTGCAAGTTGATTTACAGTGCAAATATCAATTTACCAGCTGACAATATTGTCCAATTACAGATCTTGTAAATATACTTATACATATGTAGTTATATTTAATATGATTGATCCATTGCATAAAATCACAATATATGTGGCGATAATTTAAAAACAAATACTTAATACATAATGTAATTAATAAGTGATTATAATGAAAAATTACTTAACAAACGAACAGCATCAAAATGATTAGGACATTACAAATATTTTATAAATAAAATAAAATTCAAAACGAACGTCTAGATCTAGAATTCCGATATAATACAGAATTACCTCATTATTATTTTACTGCCCTAAAAACCATGAAGAACGAAGATGCTGTTTTCAATAACTGCAGCATTATGACAAACACAAACACAAAAAAAGACATTATAATTATTAATAAATAAATAAATATAAAATATTTTTATGTTCGATAACTTACATCCTTAAAACTTTCCAACGAACAATGCAACATTTTAAAACCAGTAAAATAGAATGGTTTTTGTGAATTGGCCATTATAAGAATTATGTACGGTTGTAGATGTATCGGATATTTGTACCAAAGTGATTGATATGCCGTATAAGCTACTTCTGTACATTTTGTTGTCACCAGACTTCCACAATAACAGTACACAAATAACATTAAGACTATGAGTAGAGTAGCGAGCACATTTTGAAAGAAAAGAAGATTTGCGTTTTGTAGATTCTGTAAATGTTAAGATTGGTTAAGAGTACTTCTGGAAATGTTAATATGTGAAAGTATAAAATCAAAGTTACAGCTTCAATTTGAAATAATGATGTACACAACCATAATACACCGACTATTAACATGAAAAATATGACACCGCTCATACAATTTGCGAAGCTTTCAATAAACCTGTTAGGAAAATTAATTGACAAATATTTATTTATTCTGCACGATGAAAAATAGTTTATTTACTTATGAAGCTAATTGGTCACATCATCTAAGGCGTTTATTACATATTTAGCATATCGACCGGCTTAATATGAATAGGGCCTTTCCCCAGAATGTTTGCGTAAACGATAATGGGCTTTTACTGCATTCAATAGTATGAACGCGAACATTGTGGAGTAAATCCTTTTGATATTAAGTTATCGATAAACTTAGTCAAGTTGATATGTAGCGCTTAAAATTATATTTGTGTCCTTCTAGGCGAAGAGTATAAGGAGTACAAATATAATAAGGGTATTCATGAATCGTGGTAAATCTTTTACAGTTTACCTCTTTTAATATTCAAAATATGCGTTATTGAAGAGAATTTGGAGTGCGTTTGATTCATAGGAAATCACTATATTATTTTTCCAAATAAGAGATTGTTCTATTCAATTGGAGTGTTTCATAGTGAAATAGAATCAGAGGGCATTCGATCCATAGGGTTTAGTACCGTTCGCTGTCTATAGTAGAAATATGATTATTTCACTATGAAACGGTCGCGGTAATGGACTGATTTTTCTCCGATCGAACAGAAAATTCTATTATTTGGAAAAAATATAGTGTTTTTCTGTGAATCGAACGCACTCTTGTTTTTTCATCTATTTGAATAGCATATTGTGCTTATTTTAATCAAACAAGATTCAATTCATATGTCGAAATGCCAATGCATGACTTGAGAAATTATAAGAGTTTGGAGCAAAAATGGAAAATAAAATGTTTGGCATTTTTTTTTTTTTTTGTTAAAATCTACTGGAGATTTCGCTCTACAATCTATGAATTATTCAAATATTTAATTTTATTTCATTTTTGAAAAATGTTACCACTTTTTTTGGATTTCAGGATTGAATGGTCGGATTTAGATGGTCGATATAAGTACCAACAAAACACGCAGATTTTATAATAAAAATATACATGTTAGAAGAAATAAAGTCATGTACCAATCCATTGGCAACTTAAGGAGGAGGGGGGGAGTATTACCCACAACTATAAAATATCAAAGTTATAAAGATATAAAGTTCATAGGTTAACTTCTATTTCTTTGAACAGAAACTGCTTATTATTATATATAGATTAAAAAAAATAAACGAATTACAAAGTTTTCGTAATTTTATCTCATGTTACCTATTAATGTCGTTGTGAAATTTAACAGCTCCATTTAAATGTTTTTTTATAATTACATCAATATCCATAGAATTTTGATTAGCAATCAAATCATCTATTCGGTTAAATGCTGATAAAAGATCCATAAGAAGAGCTTCAATATACCAGCAAATACCAAAATAAACGGTAATTACTGTATAAAACATTCCGCACAGAGCTATAGCACCACTCAGCTCTACACCAAATGATATTGTGAATCCAATTGTAGTATTCTGATCCAAAGGTAATCTAATAATTAAAAACAAATTATTTGTCAAATATTAATTACAATTCATACAAAATTAATTAATAATTGAATAAATATTTCATACAAAATACTGTACGGTAGAAACCAATTGTATGATTTATAAGTTCCATTCAAATAATAGAAGCCAGCAACAGTAAATGGCATTGTGAAACAAGATACAATTATAAAGGAAATACTCATACTATATCGTTTTGTGAACAATGCCGTTTTAGCCTCTGTTTCTTGATAGATTTTAAAAGTATCGAAATTTTGTCCTGTGATAAGCAAAACATTTTTAAATCGGTACACTTTTTAGCGTTGTGATTTTTTTTTTAATAATAACAGTTGGGGTGTTTGAAATATGATCCGCATGTACTATTTAAATGAGAACTATTTATTCTACCAGTATGAAAAACCTTTTGTTCGGTAGAAAACAATCCAAATGTTCAGTAAATTGTCCTATTGTTCGGTAGAAAAAGATACAATTTGTTGAATAACTTTTTTCCCCCGCTAGGGCCCCACTGGGGATAAGTGGGGATCTCTTGGTTACATTCCTCTTTTATAAAACCTATCATTCTCTCTTTGTGAAATTATCCCAATCCGGAGTAATTCGGGTTATTGAGTTACTGACCATTTGGACAATTTACCGAACATTCGGATTATTTACTGAACATATTGAACAATTTACCGAACATTTAAATACGTGCCTATTTAAATTATCTAAAATTATGATAATATTGTAAATTTACGCAATATAAGGGCGTAAAGCTTAAAACTCCGCAGTCTAACCTGATTTTATCAATAGATAATTAATTTATGCGTCTGTGACAATATTGTCAGGCTGTGGACAAATGGAGTTTTTAGAGGATGTGGTGGTCATCCTAAAGGTACTGTCAGGCTATGTCAGGCCGCCCCCTTTTAGGAGAAAATGTGGTCAGGCTGGAGAACATGTGACGCTAGCCTGATAATATTTAAATTTTGAAATTATGGTCCATATCCTTGTCAGGCTGTTCACCAATTCCTACGTTCACGTCATTTTGCCCAAACTGCCTAATAAATAAATAAATGTTAGTGAAGAATTGATTTACTTTGAAAACTTTATCTATTGCGAAACTATATAGTTTTTAAGAACTAGCACAGCGATACTAGATATAAAGGCAGCGCTCTGATGAATAATAGGTATACTAAATAATTTATTTGAAAATTTCGTTTTAATTCTAGATAATTTTAGTTTTCTGCGTATAAAATACATTTTAATTCATTTGGATCATATGTCGAACACATTTAAACATTTCATAATTTTACTTTCGTTAGTAATTTTTTGAAGATGACTCAATAAATGGTTAAATGCACTTTTTTCCAATAGAAAACACCAATATTGAGCTAGAGACATAATTGTCGCTGCTATGACATATATTGCATCAGTGCTTTTAGTGATGTCTCTCAAATTAGCTAAAAAATATGCAAAGGACGGTATCATTACCGATATTAGAGAAATTGATACAAGCGAATTAGATATGACGTTAAGAATTTCCGGATGATTTTTGATCGAAAGTAATCCCATTATTTTAAGAATCCGTTTATTTTCCTTTAAGGTGATCATTTTCATTTTCTTGGTGATAAACTCTATTACTGGTGGATTTTTTAAACTCTGTTGATGTCCTGCTTTAATAGAGAAAATAAATGACATTTAAATGAAAACAAAATAAAATAGTTGTTCATGATATTTTTAAATAGGTACACAAATTCAATCGTCTTTGAAATTAATTATTTAAAAAGCAAAATAGATTCTTCTTATTATTTTTTTTATATAAGTATATCTACTCACCGTAATGCTTGAATCAAAGTAAATTTTTAGAACAACTGAACTACTACAGACCGCACACTCTTTGTTCCACGTTTTCTCTTGTCGAATCACTCTTCTCAATTGACAAGATATGTTATGGGTTTATTTGTTATTAAAGGACATAAGAGGAAAACTCAATCACAAAAATATACAACAATTAAAATTTAGAATAACCATAATTTAATATTTATAATGGAATTATACAATAATTACATTTATACACGAATATGACACGAATTTTGTTTTAATTGACAGGTAGAACGTTTAGGTATAATTATTTGAATTATTTGTTTAAGGTAGCTCTCTGGGATTGTAATTGCCAAAGTTAAAGTCAATGGACAGAAAATTCTTCAATATTTGAAATTTAAATTTTAAAAATACAGCTTATTATATTTTTCAAAAAAACTCAGTTAAGAATTTTTAAAGTCGAAATGTTTTTCAGATTTAAAATTATTTTTTCAAGTATTAAACTCATTCATACTCAAGAATATTCAGAATATTGAAAACTATTTAAATTCAGAATATGCTCGTTATTCAGAGTGTGTGTCTGTCTATAGAGTCGTCATAAAGTACGACCAAACCTGACGATGAACAACAGGGGCCAAGGAAAGAAGTGGAGTAGGAAAATATGGACGTCCGTTAAAAAAAATTATTTGTTTGCTATTACTTCTTATTTTACAGAGGGGGGCTTAATGCAAATCATTACAAGAGCGGACAGTGATGGTGAGAAAGTTAAATAGTCTTGATTTTTCATTTTTCAAGGCACAACAACCCCAACATAAAATTTCCCTTTGAGCTTCTGCTAAAAAGTTATTAATCAACAATAAATAGTAATATCCTTAAAACTAAAAAATTTGATCAAGGTAACTGATCCAGAATAATACAAGATATAATTATAACTGCGTTGTACCTTTAGTATTTTAAAGTTTGAAACTCAACACCGTAGAAAATATATTACGTTACCCAAATCTATTCATTCACTTAGAAATATTTTTTCTTCTCGTTTTCATGAAATTTTTTAAATTGCATTTAATTGAAATATTTATACAATATAATTACAATTATAATTATTATATTATTTTGTTTTTCTACCTTTTGCGTTTCTATTATTATAAATGTGAATGCGTCCATATTCCATTTAGTCTGAAAATAATCTGCGAGTATCGTTTGTTTTTCAATTTTCTTCATAACATTCGATCACTATACTGATATCCATTAACAAATTTTAGTAAAAGGAAAAGAGTAATTTTATGGTAACATAATTAAATGTCCTATTAATTTTATACGTAATTACTGTGCGTGCAGATGTAGTAAATAATAGATTAATCTGTGACCCAAATAATATCCTAAATATGTTCTCTATTGTAAAACTAAAAATAAAAATAAGAAACTTTAGATTTTCATCACCTTTTTGAATCTATTTTAAAGCAATTTAGTTGATTTAATGTTGTTTAATGTTGTTTAATGTTGAATGCTTAGAAAAATAACATCCATTTTAAAAGATATAAAGTTATTGATGATCATATAATCAACTGATGCTGAAATTCAAATTCTAAGAGCATTAAGCTGAACAAATATTTTATTTATTTGTCCCTGTAGTTTGGTGGAGTCGGATAACGCTTTCTTATGTTATCACCTTCTTTAGGAATAACTTCTGAATGAAGGACAGAAAAATTACCCATGACAGACCCCCACTTATTTTCGGAGACGCATCCATTGGTACCACATTTGGCCCGCTATGGCCCTTTTTCACCCCCCTCTAGTGTAATAATTTGAAAAAAGGCAACATTACGCTAGAAGTGGGTGAAAAAGAGGCCCTAACGGGGGAACTGGGGTACCATTGGATGCGTCTCCGAAAATAAGTGGGGGCTGTTATGGGTAATTTTTCTGTTATAAAATAAGAGGGCGTTAAAAGACGCTTCCTGTAGTTTTGTTCAAAATATTTTATTATTTTATTATTTTATTTTGTATAGAATCATAAATTGAATTGATTTTAAAATTAAAAGAAAACGAAACAGATTTTTCAGTACTATTTTTTTAGTTTTCAGTATTTTTGTTCGGCACAAATAATAATACTTTTATATCTCGCATGAGAGAAATAGAATAGCAATTATTAGGTCCGTTTTTTAAAATATTTAATTTTGGGGTTTAAACTAACCCAATACTTAAATATTTGTCGTAATTATATACCTTAAACGAATGAAGGATATTGTTCAGGTGCTAAGTTTCCAGCTAAGGCCGGCTTTGACACAAAGCTTTATAAAATTTAAATAAGTGAAAAACTAAATATGGAATTACTGGAAAGGGCTTTAAAATGTTATAAGGTTTGAATTGTATCGTGAATTTTTTTTTTGTTAACATTACCAATACTTCCTTTCAGAGAAAGCATTTAAATTAATGTGAAACATCCAAATGAAATATGTATATTCATCTTACTGCGGTCATTATTATTTATCTTTATTCTTTACTAAATAAGTATATCCAATCTATATAAAACAATAAGTGTACTCAGATTTAAAGTATTTTTATCAAACGATAACATATAACATTATATATTGGTATAAAAGTTATCTAAGTTTGTGCTACCTTGTGGCTTATATTTTTGTTTATTTTAGTTTAATCGGTTTTGTTATGCGAGACTTTCAAAAAAATGGTTATGGAGTTTTTGTTAATTTGGTTTTATTTCAATGCGGCTTGTGAAAGAAATCACGTATACGTGTTTCTAGATATTTTGGCAATATGTAGTGAAAATGCATAATTTTGGTACGTATTAATTGTTTTAAATTATAACATACGACATTTCGTAATCGCGAATTTTAGCAAATCGATTGCTTTTAAATACTCACAAATTCAACTGGTGTGCACGGTGCGGTCAGATATGTTAATTAATTTGAACCAGAAAATTAAAAATAGTCTTTTTAGATCCACAGTCACAATCTGAAAATGCTTTTGGAGCTATAGCAAAATTGAAACTTTTCAAACTATATTCCGAATTCTCAATTTAGTTTAAATATCGATTAAATACGCACTGAAAAAATAGACTAAGGCACACACCGTATATGTATGATTATTGGGACTGCAACTATTAATAATATAGAGCTCTTGAAAAACTGTTTTGCAAGAATTTTGCAAGAGTTATTGCTAGGGCTGTTAATATCCGTCAAAATTGAAAACCGGATAACCGTTTTTAAGCTATCCGGTTTCAAATTATCCGGGAAACCGTTATCTGTACATTTGAAAATCCGTAAAACCGTTTAATATCCGAAAAACCGTCAATATCCGAAAAACCGTCAATATCCGTAAAACCTTCAAGAACCGATAAAATTCGTCAATATTCTAAAATCTGCCAATAAATATACATACATTTGTCTTTTAATTTGATTTTATTAAATTTTATATCATTTTCGAGGCTTTTAACGAGATTTATACGGACAAATTGGAGGCTTTTCATGTGTACCCAGTCCATTATTGCTACAGAAGTTATATGCAAGTCCAATTTTGCAAGATGATTTGCAAAATGTTTGCTGGGTATACACCTATTGCCTATAGTCGTATATCGTATATTTAAATACATTAGCACTCATCAATAATTGCACATCTTTGCTCGCCTTTAAACATGTGCTGTGTTTCTTATAGCAATAATCTTAAATAAATCCTCATACTGAACTAAAGAAATATTAAACTACATACATATATTCATTATATTTTGTTTATATTCGTTAATCTTAATATCATCTTTAGCGCTATTTTATAAAAAAAAGTACAAAATCAAAGAGCAAAAAAAAATCACTATTAATCAAATTTAGTTAACACTATATTTTATTTATTTTATTTTATAAAATTAATGTAACTAAAATACTTAACACTTAACAGAGGTCCAAGAAAACGAAAGCTTTATGGTTAATAATACTAGCTGAGATTGCGAATTGTACAAAACTATAAAATTATTATTTTCCAGATATTTATCGGTGTAATGTATATTGGCTGGCATCGTATTGTAACCATTTTCTCTTTACTCTATCATTTTTCTTACATTGTATTCCTACCAAGAAATTATATTCTATATGCTTAAAATACACTGGTTAACTTATAAATAAATGAATGCGCACTATATAAAAAAAACAGAAAGAAAAAAACAATAATGTTGCGGCGTGCGATGTGATGATGGATGATATTGAGCTGAGGTGCTAAATATTATTGTTACACATTTTATAATATAAAATGCAAATATGCGCTATTGATCCTAAAGCCTCTCTAATATGTATAAAGAAATGCCACATATACCGCAATCCTCTCCTTTTATAAATACAAAACAACACTACGAGTACTTATAGCGCTCTATAAACTAAATATTATAATTTTTACAAATTGGACAAACGGCAAAATTCCATTTCAATATTAAAATATAACCATCGGCTAACACGAATATCGCTGTTTTTATTTTCTTGTTTTGTTTTTTTGTTCTTGTTTTTCGATAATTTTATTTCTGGTTTTGTGTTGGCTCAGGTTAAGTAGAAATAAGTTAGAGGTTTTTCTTTCTTTTTTTTATTAATGCTGTGCAATTGCATATTTTACGATATGTATACGCGAAAAAAAAAGAAAAAAAATTAATATATAGGAATTAGACAAGACAGAATTAAAGATAAAGTGTAATGCAATTGCGATGCAATTTAGAGATAATAGAATAGAAATTCTTTTAATTTGGCATAAACTTAGCATGGGATACGTGCGATAGATAAATCGGTATTCAAACTGAAATATTACATAGAATTTTTCAATTACAAAATTTTGATCGATAATTTGCATTATGAATATTGGAACTGTTTGCGAATGCCTAGATGTCGACAAGACAATCAATCGTAAGCTGAATTTCATTTCAAACAAAAAACAACAAAATATATTTATAATACGTTCACTATAGTTTAACATTTCCTTGGTAATAGATTCTAAGCAATCACAATTCGTCCTAAAAATTATTATCATTAATATTAATAATTATTATTTAACCATAAACCACAAGTGGGAAACTTGCAACGTTTCAATTTATACTAAATAAAAGTATGATAATTATTTATTCATCTTTTTATGGTCATATTTCTGGGAATGTTTTTTTATTGTAATTAAATGCTTGATGCGAAGATAAATGGAAAAAGGACTGGACTTGATTGGACTCATTATGCATTTAGATTTTTGTCATAAAATAATTCTTTAAAATTGAATATATTCAGAAAACTACACAAATGCAGGAATTGATTGTGTCGTTTCTTTTGTTTATATAGTATAAGAAAAAAACATTACAAGTAAATTAATTTTCGGTTTATTCAAATAATATTGATGAACTAAAGAAAACACAAAGAAAATCAAAAAAAAAAATCATTCAATGTTTTATAGAATAGTTTTTTTTTGTTCTTTTCTATTTCGTTCTCACAGTTAAAAATACGCACAAAGTTATTTCTAAACAATACAAGAATATTAATTGTGAGGTAGAAAAATTACGCTATGCCACAGTTGGAAGACAATGCCCATGAAACAAATCAGATTATATTAATTAACAAATGAAATTCCTTCTTTAATTTATTTTTATTTTATATATAGGTGTATTTTTTTATTATATCGATTATCGGATAATGTTATGCTATTTACAATAATCAATTGATTAATATTTGTACAGTAAGATCTCTTTAAGTGAATCAACCACATTTAGTTTATAGAGCCGTGTATGATGGTTGATAAATAATTGAATATTAGACCGACCAGAGTATAAATAAATTCTTTCGAATTTCTAACGGGCAAGATTTTATAAATGTTTTCCAGTAATTTTATACATTATCTCAAATTAAAATATGATCCCAAGGAACACAAAATAAGCAAAGGTCACGATGACGTCACGGTGACGTCATTTTGACGTCACTTGGTCACGAATTGGTCACTCTGTCGTCATTGTGG
>JAABKK020053048.1:0-11409 GCA_011634745.2 Catotricha subobsoleta
CGGTAGGTCAATCATCAAAATCCGTTCAGCCAATCCTGAGAAAAAACCAAAAGAAAGTGAACAAAAAAAAAAAAAAACAAAAAAATCACTAAACCTATACCTCATTTTTTTCAAAAATGAAGTAAAAAAATTAGTAGATCACATTTTGATGACATTTAGAGATTATTTTGAAAACATCATTAGATTCATGGTCTTCGGCAACTTTCGCACAATTAACCGCATCTAATATATATATAAAGAAAATAGTGCTCAACTCACTCACCCTGTACACTAAAAGCATGATGTAAAAGTATATGAAGTAAAAGCACATTTAGATTTTCGATGGGGCTCCGATGAAAAAAAAAGGTCTTCAGAGAAGATACTCTGAAAACCATTTCAAATAGAAAGAAAAAAAAATCTCATGACCAGAAATTGTTTTGTTTACACAAAAACTTCTGTAGGACAAGTTTTAAAAGTGAAATATTACTTTTTGAGCAAGGAGTTATTTTATTTTCCAAGACATACCCTTCTTTCATGCGTACTAAATATATGTGTATAGATAAAGTTTCAGTTAATAACTTTCATTCTTATTGTGAAGTGGTGCTCTTAATCTCAATTAACCAGTCATACATACATTTACTTAACGATAACAGCGCACCTGTAACTTAAGCATATACTTGAATGATTCAAGCACAAAAATTCATTAATTACCGTAAATTAAATAATCTATATTTGCCAACTGATGTATAAAAATACTATGAATAGATTCTAATCATGTATTAAAATATTTACAGTCATTTCACAATTTATATGTATTTAAGATAGAGCGACAAAAAGAAAATTTGGTTCATCAAAATCGATGTGTGGATAGATAAAACCAAAACACTAATATGTCATATTGCTGATATGTTCATATGTAAAATGACGTCCTTTTTCTTAAAATAGAAATGATACAAATCACACATTGCAAATAACCCATCAAGTATTAAGTGCTCAATAGTTATTTTTTTTTCTATTTTATTTATTTATTTTTTTTTATTCACTTGATTGTTTCAATAGCAATTTGTAATGTAAATACAACTGTATCTTTCAAGACTCGAGCAAAACCATAAAAAAAAATAATAATATTGTAGCCGTACATTGTTTGGGTATATAACAGAATTATGTGAGACTAAATTTTTGTGAAATCAACATTATTTATTTTTTTTAAATATTTTTATATTTTTATTTTTATATAAACTGCTATGAAAATGTTCAATTTCCATCAGGGAATATTGCTTGAAACATTAGAATATTTCATTTGTTTTGTTGAAAATTTGCGTGTCATTTATGCATAGTTATAATAATAATTTACTCTAACGTATAATTATGATGATATTTGTTGATGTGCTTGATGATGGACTTTAATTTCGGTGGCATATTATACCAACTAATACAAATACCTAATGTTTAGTGGATTAAAAAAAATTGTCAGTTTATAAACAGAAAACAAAAAAAATTGTTATACGCAAATTATTATTATTATGTATACAAACAAGCTAAAATACATAATAATACATGCCCTCATAATATTTTATTGAATTTAATGCGATCTTGTATAAAAAATGTTCAGTTCAGTTCATATAAAATAATTGCATAATTTAATTATGTTCGTAAATCCAGATATATATTATTTGATATTTGATTATTACATTCGATTTGTAAAATAGAAAATAATTATTGAATGTTATTATTTGATGCGCAATATTTTTGGCGTCACAGTGGTTTTATTATATCGATATAGGAAATGTATTTGAAAATCCGAAAATGTAATCATCTTTATTATTAACAACAAAAAAAAAGTTAATTAATTAATGACATCTAAAACCATCGAAACCATTTTCATAATACTATAATATAACGTTTTCATAATATTCTAATATTGGAAATAAAAGTAATTTATTTAAATGAGAAATATTTGGATAAGCAAATGTAATTATAGCACAGCGAGTACTTCATTAAATCAATTAATTCTAAGTGGTGTGCATCATTTTTCGCGAATTCTAGTTTCTACCAAACTGAAGTTTTGTAATTGGATAATAACGAAAATATTTCATCAAGTGCTTTAACTTTTCACGAAAATAATGGTAACTAATTCATTAATTCAATCATTTTGAAAATAGTACAATTATTATTTACTTCAATTCATAACATTTTCAATAATATTTTAAAGATGGTCAGGTCATAATATCTCATTTAAAACAAGCTGTTTATTAGATTGGTACCAGAACTTTATTTTTACGAGTAACTATTTATTTCATACACAAAGAAAACAAACTACCAATGGATTAGTACACGACTTTATTTTTGTAAAAAAAACCTAAGCAGATGAAATCTAAAATAAATATATCAATCAATCATCAAAATCTGTTCAACCAATCCTAAGAAAAATCCAAAAGAAAGTGAGCAAAAAAGAATCACGATCACTATAGATAGTAGAGCTGTTAATAAAAACCGAATATTCGTTATCCGGATTTTGAAAGTACGGATATCCGGATATTATCAAAAAAATAATCCGGCTAGACGGTGTTTCCGGTTTTTCCAGTTTAACAGATTTTGAAAATTATACGGATATCGACGATTGTTCGGATATTGACGGTTTCACGGATTATAACGTTTTTACGGATAATAAAGCAAATACAAAATATACTTTTTTTAATCATTTTTAGTTTGTGTGTGTGTGTAGATAAAAAAAGACAGGGCAGCGGTACATGTAAACGATACAAATGCGAGTAAATAATTATATTTAAATTATAAATCTATACTTTTTGAATATTTACGGTTTTGCGGATACTGACAATTTTACGGATACTGACGGTTTTGCACGTTTTTCCGGATTTTCAAATTTACGGATATTGCCTTTCCGGATAATTTGAAACCGGATATTTTGAATACGGATATCCGGTTTTCAATTTTGGCGGATAATAACAGCTTTAATAGATAGATGGTAGGTACTTCGGTTTTTTTTTTCAAAACTGAAGTAAAATGTATGCATTTCAATATCCCTCATTGTAGTCTTAGTCAGCTGGTTATTATCATTCTTGCTTACATAAAATGAGCTAATACTGTGGATACACTACAGAGTTAATCATTAATTAACTCATATGTGGCGAGGGTAACTATGTTCGGAATGGCTAGTTAAGAGGTAAACATGATTCGAAACTTCATTATCTCTTTAGTGTTTCTAGAGTATAACTGCTACAGTTTTGCATGTTTTAATTCATAATTATGAAGAAAAGCAATTAAATGCTAAAAAATTTAACTAAAATAATTTTATGTGGATTATTTTCATGGAATACGAAGACAGAGCCATTTTTGATATATTTAGCTGATGTCTAATTACATATTTATTGTTTCTGGGCACGATAATCTAAGTAGCAATAATAATGCCGGTCTATATGTTTTTAATGTTTATACGGTTTTTAATTAGAGCAATGCGGTTTTCTTCGGTCAGATACATAAACTACTACTTTTTGGAAAAAAATCATCTAGATATGTTTTGAATTTATAATCTTTTCTTCCACATATTTACATTTCTTGCTTTTATATTGACCTAAAATATTTCGAAATATTATAGTAGCCAGTAGCTAGATTAGCTAAAGAAATATATAAATAAAAATGTCATTCAATTTTATAATATTGCGCGCGTAAAAGTTTATTTTAATAAAGTTTTAGATCCTGATTACGATAATAAATCCTATAAAAACTGAATTATTAAATCTATGAATTAAAAATTTATTACATTGATTGAATGGAAATTCTATAATTTCAAAACTGATGGCATATCGGTCGAAACGGCGAGAAGTATTAAACACCCAAAGCTATAACACCCAAATGCGAAAGAATGTGTAATAACTTCTAAACGAAGGGTCCCACACAAAATTTACACATGACGGACCCCCACTTATTTTTGGAGACGCATCCAGCGGTATCTCCATTTCCGACACCCCCACAAAAAGTTTTAGTGTAGAAATTTGACAAAGAGATAATTTACAATATAGGCGGGTTAAAGGAGAGCCCTAGAGGGGTATCTGGGGTACCTTTGGATGTGTCTCCGAAAAAAAAATGGAGTTCTGTCATGGGTAAATTTTGTATGGGACCCTTCGTTTAGAAGTTATTACACATTGTTTCGCATTTGGGTGTTATATCTTTAGGTGTTATCGGTTATCGCCCTCCACCGTCGAAACAGTAGTGCGATACTTTTGCATTTTGTAAGGGCACCACCTCTGTACAATAATCGTGCTAACAATAAATGATTAAATCACTGCTCATATACAATTTAATATTGCTAATAAATTTTTTAATTGTTTTTTTTATTCTTCACAACAAACGATATAAAAAAAAATAACTCGAAATTATAATTTAATGCAAAAAAAAAAAACATTGTTTTCAAAAAATAACAATTGTTGACAAAGTAAAATTTATTTACATAAATGTTCTATTCAGTTGATATTCAAAAATTTACGTTTTTCTTTTTCTCAAATAATTATTATTAGCGTTCCAAAGAAACACAAAAACACATTTCTTATAAACATTAAATCACATCATCATGAACCGTATTTGTTTAATATTACTTTTAACAATTTTCTGCGCAATGAAAAACGTGTATTGTCTACTACTAGTCCAGGTATACTAAAACATTAACATTTGTTTGATTCTTTTTATTATTATTTTTTCTCTACAGTATTTTTTCTTTTTTTTTTCTTTTTCTTCCATGTTTTTAAATAAACATTTTTGAGTTTATTTTTATACATTGCGTTGGGTTGCACATGCTTTAAGAAGTAATACCGCACGTTTTATGCATACGAATTTTCGAATTTTATATAATTTTTTTTATTATATAGACAAGTGAACACGGACATTAAATATGGATTAATGTTTTATATAAAAAATTATTTTTAATTATATTTTCAGCCAGAGAATTTGGAATTGTTTGATGGTACTGGCGAATTGATTTATAGTCCGGTAAAATTTCATCAGTATGGTGACGTCGATACAGTTCAACACATTGATATTGATAATAATAATGATGATGATAAAAATCAAAGTAAACAAACACATAATTATCATCCAAAAAACAATTATGACGATAAAGATCAAAAATTTTGCAAAAAATTAGCTGAACGCAACTCAATGGAGAATATACCAGAGTCTTGTAAAAAATATTTTCCATAATTTTGATATTTAAATTAAAATGAATATAATAGAGAGATATTTATAATAAATGAATAAACAAAAAAATATGCAAAGAGATTGGTCAAGGGCAAAACACCTATAACAACAATGATAATAAAAATAAAACTGGACAATATTGATATTTCACAAACTGCGTATTGTACGTGTGCGTCCATATAATATTTATAATAATAATATTAAGTATAATGTAATCACTAATCACCTCCTGAGGTGCGAACGCCACTGCTACAAAATTTCTTCTTATTTTTTTTTACATATATTCTTTATGGATTTCCTTTTCGCCATCATCAAGTGTGATTAAGATTGATTATATTATACTTCTGGGTAAACAAAAAAAAATAGAAAAAAAATTGTTTAATGCTAATTCTGTTTGTATATTTTGTACGTGTGCCTTATGTTATATGATCGAAACCATATAGAAATTAAAACAAAAAGTTAAAGAACTTACTTACCTACCTTTTTCTGCTATAATTTCTTATTTTATACAGAACATTATTTCCATTCGATTTTTGGTTTTTGGTTTTTTGGTTTTTTCTTTTTCTTTTTCTTTTGTCCACACACGGACGCATGCACAACCGACATACACTAAAAAAAAAAAAATAAGTAAAAACACAACTCACATCAAATCAAAATACGATTATTTTTTTTCACTTTATATTTATATGAACCTGTTATCAAAATTATTAAATCGCCAACAAGATTTGATTAAAATTACTAATTTTCCAAACAGATATAAGTAACATCTTTATCCATCAAACCAAGAATTTTTTCTGCTGTCTCTCTTGGAAACATACCAAACAACAAGGGAAATGAAAAAAAGCAAAAAAAAAAAACTACTCCCACCCACTAGAGTTAAAGAGGTACACTTTTGCTGCCTATATTTCACACAATAATACCTATAAGTAATGTAATATAAATATAATAGAAATATTATATTGCTGTGTCTATCGCCATGTCACTTTTTAATGGATTTCACACAGAAAACAAATAATGAAAACATAAATTTAGCATTTTCCACAATTGATTTTCAATATAAACAATAAATATAAATACATTGGACACACTGAATATATTATTAAACTAAACTAAAAAAAAACACACAGAGACGCTTTATTCGACGAACAGATTTAGTTTTTGCACAAATGAATTTTTACAAAACCATGCACTGAACCTTAATGCACCTGTCATTTTTTTTTTTTTTATTCATAATGACTCTCTTTTGATTTTTCTCTATTTTATTGCACAAGTGAACTATCGGAGAGCCCGAGAGTATATTATTAAAATATTTGTTGTCGTTTTGTTTATATTTTTTTTTTTTTTTCATTTGGTTAATGCAATAAATAAATAAATAAAGTAATAATAATAAACAAACCGTATGGTAAATAGAGGTTTGCTATATAGAACATGCGAGACGAAAAGATAGGATAATCGAGTTTGTGATGAGTCCAAAGTAGAACATGTCAAAAAAAATGTACGTTAGTGAAGGTCTTTTAGCTGAAAAATATGAAAGAGAAGACGAACATTTATTACCAATGGTTAAAGAGAACGCATTCTCCATAGAAAATCTATAAAATCAAGTATTGTAATTTTCTATGCATAGGATTTCGACTAGAATTCGTTCTAAAATGTAAACATCAAAAATTCTTGCTGACGAATTTCTCGTCGGTTCACTGACCTTAAATGGGGAATATTTACATTCTTTTTTTATAAATTTAGTCCATTAGTCTCAAAATAGACCTCACAAAGTATTGAGACACAAAAACAAAAAGAAAAAAACAGTTTTTGGGGTACACCGTACACTGAATGAAAAATGTATGTGGAATCAATCAATGAATTAAGCATTAGATTTACACAAAATTGTGTATGATATTGGCGCGTATGGCATTTTTGCATGAAATTTACGCACAAAATCAGAAATGATGGAAAATTTGATGGCTACTTCTTTAAAATTACATACAATTGGCTATTAGATTAAAAACAGAATGTACCTTATATCTCTAGATGCACATTTTGTGCTTTTATGTCAAAATATCATTCTATTTTCATTACAATTTTTGAATTAGTACGTATGCATGTTTCACATTTGAGACTATTAGAATCAAAAACCGTTTATTCCATTTGCGTTGACAAGCGATTTTGTACCATATCGCTCTATACAATTAGTATCAAAATCGCCTGCCAGCGCAAATGGAATAAACGGTTTTTGATTCTAATAGTCTCATTTATAGTGCATAAAAACGAATACAATGACATAAATGTACCAACGAAAAATTAGAAATTCGAAAAAAAACGTAGTAAAATGCTGATTTTGGTAAACTTTTTTTTAGTTTATTTAAACAAATATTCTATTCACAATAAATAATTATATAATATAACGTACTTATACACATAAATGCCTTGAAAAAACCAATATAATCCAAAGACATTAAATTCAAAAATATTGCATGTTAATTAAATTGACATATAAATATAATTGACCGACAACTCTCTGCTGTATTAAGCAAATAATTTCTGATATTTCAGTTTGTTGTTAATATCATTCAATTTTATTTCTTCATTTAATTCATCCAGTTCACGATTAATTTTATTGATAAGCGTTTTATCTAGTTCCATACATTTAATAAAATCATTTTTAGCCTCTTCTGGATTCCAAGCACCAACATGAGCTTTAGCACGTCGATATAATGCTTTAACGTTATCTAAAAAAAAAATATGCATCGATCAATATTTCCAAAAATCGCATC
The DNA here is from genome assembly GCA_011634745.2 of Catotricha subobsoleta. Taxonomy (NCBI): domain Eukaryota; kingdom Metazoa; phylum Arthropoda; class Insecta; order Diptera; family Cecidomyiidae; genus Catotricha; species Catotricha subobsoleta. The sequence goes on from JAABKK020053048.1 coordinate 7,959, forward strand.
TATAGATTCATGAGCACAAGTACCTGGTTCATGTTTTAGAACTTCTGTACAATATTCGATGACAGCATAATAGTCTTTCTTCAATAGTTTGCATTGCGAATAGTTCAAAAGAAGTGGCAATTTTATTTTAATCAATGCAAACCATTCTGTGTCATGTGGTTTTTCTCTGTAAGATAGGAATAAAAAAAAAAAAAAAAAATAGAAAAAATGTTTAGTCTGAACTACGAATCCTTAAAGAAATATCAAAACTAATAAAATGACAAACAATTAGAGTACAACTAACTTCATTAAGAGTTGTTCAATCATTCCAATTGCGAGTCTGTATTTCTCTTCAGCCTCATCATATTGTCCGTTCTTATAAAATCCATTACCATCTTCTCGCAATTTACGTATAGCCACGGTTTTTTCATCATCATCTAATTGCCATGATTCTTTAATATACTCATTTGGTCGTTCAATAGAAATTATTTCTGAAAGATTATTTATTAGATTTATGAGATTACAAATAAACTACTATATAATTTTGCATACCAATAATGAATTCTAAATCACAAGGCTTCGCAAATAATTCATCTAAATCCTTATATCCAATTCCTTCATTTTGTATTGTCATGCCGCAGCAATGTTTTCTTTCTTCCATTGGTTTTCCGACATCACGTAGTGTTTTTGATATAAATGGATATTGTGCAACAAGCTTGAAATTGTGATAAAAAAAAGCAAAACAAAAATAATTGAAATTCTGTTAAAATCACTTCATATTTACTTACTGATTTATGAACATGAAATTTAGCAACTTCATTGAGTGACATTTTCTGAACAATAACTTCCCAGACCTCAAATTTAAATTTTTTACCAATCACTAATTCCATTGGTCGGTTAGATTTTTTGCTGTCATCCAAAAGTACTTGCTCCCCATTTTCACGACACGTTTTTGTTTGATAATGAAATTTAACCTAAGAAAATATAAAATATTTTTTGCCTATTAGAAAATATTTGTCTCAATAAATTACAAATTTAATTTTTTATACCCGAGTGCCATCGACAAATGGAATATATTTGCAACCATTATAAATAATTTCTTTTTTTATTAAGAAATCGTTATCATCACTCGCATCCATAATTAATATTTGGCAATTATATATACAATTTAAAGTCGAATTTAAACTATTAATAAATATATTAAATATATTTATTTAATTTAATTTGCATTTTTTTTTTTTCGCAATGTAGTAAATTAGAATTGTTTACACAACAATAATTCCATTGACATATGTCATTCATTCATTTAAGGCAAATTCATTTTGAATTCCATCAATATCAGTAGATTTCCATGAGAGACGAAAAATTGGAGGTCGGAAGATTTTTTTTTTTGCATTGATTGCATTAAAGTAAATGGGAGGTAGTGGTTCTATTTTTTTCTCATTCACACCATTACGATTAAAGTAAAAAATTCTTTCGACCGTGATTTTTCATTTCTCATGGTAACATACTATATAAGTATATAAATACATTATACATATTATATTACTCTTCAATTTCATTGTTTTATATGCAAACTACAATGGCCAAACTGAATTTCGTTAATTTCATAAGGTCTATGTTTAGTAACCGGTCCTATGCTATATATCGGTCCTTTCAACTTTAAGCTACGTTTCATAATTAATTATATTATATTCGCTTGGGTCAACGCCATCTGGCAAATGTTTTTTTTTTACTAATATGGTGACTGGATTACCATATGTGTATTAGTATTGACAGAGAGATACAAATTAAATGACATTGCGAAAGGACCTTTGACTATATTCGCGATCTGCATGCTCACTAGGCGGCAGCAGTTTCTATGCAGAAAAAGGTGATCAGAACTGTCAAACGCATAAAAAAGGTGTCGTGAGCTGTCAAATGGCTTATTCTGATTGGTTGATTGCGTAGTTCAAAAGTTAACCACTAGTAGCGACTCCTTTGTTGCAGATCGCGAATATACTATGGACTGCTAGCCAGACATGCCAGCCGACCTTGAAAACTCAGCGGCTGGCTAGGCACCTATTTTTACCCAGCGGCTGGACGGCTACTCGGCTGGGCCGACGATTTTTAAAAAAATCGGCGGATGGCCGGTTGGTCGGCTGGGCCGACGAATTAAGGGAATTTTACAATAAAAATATTTTTTTGCTGGTTTTGCATAATTGCATAATTAGATTATACTACATATATTGTATGCCATTGATTATAATGATAATCCAATGAATTGATTATAAATACATAACACGTGATAAAAAAAACTTAATACATAATACATAATAATACGTAATTTTGTAATTAAAGATTGGTCACGAATTTATAATTATTTCGTATAAACAAAATTTTCTCAAAATTCATTGGATCGAGCCGGCTCTTTTTTTTGTCAATAATATACTGGCAGCGGAAAAATCACGTTCGGATGACGCACTCGACACTGGTATACTCAAGAACACTTTCGCCAAATTACTTAATGTGGGAAAATTGCTCGACGAACTCTTCTACCATTTTAGTGGATCATCAATACTATTAACATTCAAGAGAGTATAATTGCTGTACTCGTTTGCAAGACATTGGAGGAATGTTTTTAAATGTTTATTTAATAATTGCATTCGCAATTTAATAGCTTTCGGTTGTATGTCATCAGAGATTCTCATTGGACCAATTTTAGATGAAGTTTCAACGACAGTTTTAATTTTTAATCCAAACAAGTCTTAAAATTTATTTAATAAGTCCACCATTTCTAGATTATTTAACCGTAGATATTCAGACACAGCCTTCAATTTCTGCATTGTTGGATCTAAGAATGCAGCCAATATTATGTTCTCAGTTATAGGAAACCGTCTACCTAAGTTCTTTAATAATATATTAACCGTTTTTTGCTGATTATTTCAGTTAAGCTGTAAATATAATTAAAAATTATAAGTTGATCGTGTAATATATTTATAAAACAACAGAGACTCCCGATCAATGTTTATATTATTTTTATTTGTTATTTAAAATAAAACTAGTAAAAATATCATATTTAAATTAGAAATAAAAATAACACAGTTAATGATCCAAAGCGTAATAATATTAATATTTTATACCCATAATTTTTTTAAGATATGATCAAATTTCATTATATCTTATCTATAAAAAAAATTACAATTTAAAAATATCGTCTTTGTCAATAGAATATATTACGTTCCTTTAATTTCAGCTTTGAAAATAAGGCCTGTATTCAATGTGGGATAAGACTCTCCCTGAAAAATTCACTAACTTCAGCAAACAAAAAATACATACTACAAAATAAAATAATATATTTTCTATCTATATAATGTTATTTTATATTAATACAGTAAACCCTCGATTAGCCGAATTCAAAATGTTTTTAGTGATTCGGCTAATCGAAGATTCTGCTAATCGAAGGTGTTTGTTTTTGAGAAGAAAAAAAACA
>JAABKK020053070.1:0-11404 GCA_011634745.2 Catotricha subobsoleta
CGTTAATGAGAGGACAAAATGCAACTCAGAAAATCATGGTAGAAGGTATGAAAAAAAAGTCGATCCACCCTAGTGTAGGTACTTATAAGAACACAATGAAACATTATTCATTGAAAAATAAGAACTATATAAAAAAAAATCATATAACTTAAATTCTTCTGAAACAATACTTAATTGATTCAATATTCATAAATTTTTTAATAAACTAGTACACATCATCACGCTATCAAACCCATTTTCTAATATATTGTACGCATAGCAACACCAAAATGTATAAATATTAATTATATTTAAACCATTATCCCATTTTGGTGGGCTCATTTTACATATTACAAATCAGATTGTATAGGTGTAGGTAATAACTATATAGTTATTGCCCATGGTATAAAATTATACCATGGTTATTAGTTATTATCTAGGATTGTACGACAGAAAAAGATTTATTATTTTTATTATTTAGGTTTTATAATGAATAAATGTTTTTCATTTTCTCATTATTTTACTAAAACATTTGTTGGTTATGGTTTATAGTATACTTAGTAGGTTAAGACATATATCTTCTACTCTTCTAAATTATGCTAAGTTAGATACTGTCAAAGGTGTAATTGATCCCATTTTTAATTATTATCTTGTTCTTAATTCATGGTACAAATGGTGACCAACATATAAATTGAAAGTGGCATACAGTGATTGTATTAGCTTTATTTTAGGCTCACGTTGTCATATTTGGGAACGTTTTCGATTTCTTTCCATTTATATTAGAGGAATATTTCACATTGGAACTTCCAATTATATTAAATCTTTGTTTACCATCAATAATAATGGTAATATGTCCAATGGAAATTAATGGTTAGTGCTCCTAGAATTGAGTATGATAAATTGTCAATACCTTATAGTGGTTCGCTTATATGGAATGGTTTGCCTCAGGGTGTTAAGAGTGCTGCTTCAGTTAATGCTTTTAAGACTGCTTTTCGTAAATATTTGTTGCTTTTCATCAATATTTGTTGAATCGTCAAAGAGAAATTTTATAATAATTTTTATTCTATGTTTAATTTATGTTAAAAAGATTAGAATATATAAATTTATGTAGTTTTAAGTGATACATAAATATTTTATTTATATTTTTAATTGTATTTATATATTGTAATGACATGATTTGTCCTCTTTCTACTGAGTCAGGCTGGTTATCCGTGATTCCGAGATTAAATGGATACTGGATTCAGTAACATTAATCTATTTATAAGTCATACAATACCACCGCATCAATATTGTATTGGGCTCTTAGCCAGCATTTATTCAGGTGGATAGACGTACGGATAAAAACGTTAATATTGAATAAATAAAAAATTAAAAAAATAAAAGTGAACATAATTTATAGTTTGTATGCTTTCGAATTGCAAATTCTTTCTTCATATTTATAATATATTTGTACTTAGTTAAAATTATGTTAAAATGAGTTCTGAGTCAAAATTGGCAATCCTCATTGAATTTATTTCTTTTATATCGAAAATTTAAATGATAATATTTTTTAATGTGGATGTTTTCATTTTTTCTAGCAATACTCCACCAAGAAATCATATCAAGTAAAACATCTTTAACGAAAAACTGGAAAAAAAAAATTAGTACATATTTGAAGCTATAAAAGGGAATCCTCAAGTTAAATTGTGTTTGGACAAAATCCTTTTAACAAGCAACATACATAAACATTTGTCAAGCTTTGCTCAATATAACATAAAAGCAAAACGAAAAAAAAAAAACATCAAAAAAAATGATTTCTTATTTCTTTTTTAATATTATACTCAGCTAGCTCATATAAAATTCCACCTCTATATCTCTTATAGAGTACCAGTCAGCATCATATGAATTGAATATATTTTCTCGTTTATCATTTTATTTTTGGGTATGTACTGTGAAGTCTGTGAAGTTTAGTGACATATAAATGACTCATCATTATGAGATATATGCCTTACATAAAAAAAATAAATAAATATGTTTGTTAATGAGGCAATTGTCTTTTTTCTTTTTTTTTTTTTTTTGCTTTGAGAGACTTATTACTTCGAATGTTGTACAATTATTATGTGATAAATCTGTCGTTGTTTGCGGATAATAAATTTTACGATGTTATAATCATTTCAATAAAGTATAGCAATGTTTTATATAAGCATTTAAGAAGCTATTCGATTTTCATAAATCAAATATATGTCTGAAATTTGAAACAATTACAAGAGAACTTCTTTGTCGACCGTTTTTTTCCCTTCCTGTATATATTGAGTTAATCGTTGAAAATTTGAGTGTACTTAATATAAATTAAATTATCTATTGTGTGCGAAAAGTATGGCAAGAAATGGATTGTTGTCTTATCATCCAGTTAGTCGTTTATACATTCACTATATTCAGATATGTAATCATTAACGTCAAACACTTTCTGTTATTTTCACTAGACATTTTTTCCATATATGGTTTTCTCTTGTTTGAAAGTAAATCCATATTAACACGAACCAAAAACTGAAACATAAATTTACAATATCTCTTTAAAAACATATGATAATAATAATATGATGCTGTTCCTAAATGTTGCGAATATATATTACAAAAGATTATTGTAATTTCCGTAATACATTGTCGATTAGGTGCTAAATTTTTTGAAAAATTACATTAAATTATTTCTAGCGTAAGAAGATGATTTGAATATAGCAGCTATTAAATGAAATCGATTTAGGGAAATGTGCGAAATTTTATAGCAGATGATAAAGTAAATATTATTTATTAAATAATATTAAATACATTTCTATTTCTTTTCTACCTATATCTAATCTATACATACTCTTTACTTATATTTTTTTTTCTCTAAATATTATTTTATCTATTTGTTTACATTATATTAATTTAAAATAAATATAGAATGTTCAACAAAAATATTAATGTTAATTTCAATTTTTCTTCACTTGATAAATGACGAGAAATTGACTTAATTGTTTGTGAAAATTTCATATATCTTAAATGTATATCATTAAACAGCATTACTTATCTAACAAACGATATTGTTGTTAATGACGCTCTTAGGGTCGATAATTTTAAACATGAACAATCAATGATTTCCATGAATTTTGTGATAAAATTAACGTTCTTTCGGAGTAAACGTAATACAATAATATTGATGTATGGAAACAATTAACCAAAGAAAAACTAGAAAAATTCATGAAAATCAGAGATACTTTTCCCAATAATCCTTGGATTTCTGTGTTCCGTGTTTAAAATTACCACCCTTATCCTTATAGATTATAAATATTGAATAATAATAAACCGCGCAAGCGCTATGTAGAAATCGAACCGCGTAAACGTAAAGTAGATTTTCTTGTTCTTTCAATTTGACAAAAACTGGAATCGTTCCTTGATGCTGCGTTGTCCACCAGTTTTTTAATCAACACTTTTGCATTTTAGCACCGGCATTTTCTATATAAGTATTTGCTTGTTATTGTAATCATACAAGCAGAAACATTTTCAATCATATAGTTGCCTGTGAGAATTATTTTATATGTTAATGTGGCAATGTAAAAATTATTGATCTAATAATTGAAGGCTTGCGACGAAGAAGGAGACGAGCTTTTGTGGTTAATGTCTAACGCGTTAGTGTCACTTCAAAGCAACTAAAAATGATGTATTATTACAGCGCTTTTGACATCTACACTTGAAAGCTTTAGTCGATTGTACAATCGGAGATGCGAATTTGGAATCATGACACCGTGCTTTCAAGTTGAGATGTCAAAAGCGCTGCAATAATACATCATTTTTAGTTGCTGTGAATTCACACTTATTATGACGCGTAAACAAACAAAACTTAAGTTCAGTCGCCTAAATAAAGACAGTTCGCGATGATCAAGAACAACCCACAAATTTTCAGTTACATGCGACAAGTTATTTTTTGTATGATTGTATTGCGTCATAATAACGCGTTAAACATTAACCACAAAAGCTCGTCTCCTTCTTCATCGCAAGCCTTCAATTCATAAATCATAGTAGGAAATGTCCGGATATATAAGGTGTTAGCACTATATATCGTCAGTCGATCAAATTTTTTGACTTTGAATTGCTCGCATAAATTTATTTTTTAACCTACAAACTATTTTTAATGTGAAATGCTAAAAAAATCTATATTATAAGCATATATAAATTATATGAGATTGTATATAACTATAATTTCATCGAAAATAGTGAATGATTGCAGATTAAGAAATAATGCCATATATCGTCATAGAAAATTTCATATTCCGCTATTTATAGCTTTGGCAAATGTAAAAATGAAATGATTGAATATATAATGATATCGAATGAAGTAGGCTTCATTTGAGAAGTAGAATATTTGCTGTAGATGGTGTTTATATACAAAAAGTGATCTTGAAATCAGCGGCTTATTTACTTATTAAATAAAAAAAATATTTCTAGCACAATGGTTTATTAATAACGGTACTTATTGTAATTGATGGATTGTCATATTATTAATTTTTTACATTATTTACACTTTATATATAGTTATTTACAATATTTGCATGTTTTATTATGTTATGACGATAATCGGCATATTACATAAAAAATATGCGCTCTATATCGTCACAGCATAATTAATATATAAATTCGCTTTAATCTAATTCATGTAACAATTTTCATAAACTGTATTATAAACTTAATAATAAAATGATAGAAAATTCTTAATTTCATCAATCCAAGCAATTTTAAATTTAGACTGACGATATATAGCGGCAACACCTTATACGGATTTTTTCCTAAAATTGAACAAAGGTCAAGTATGCCAAATTTCAAGTCAATCAAATCAAAATTATGACCGCTAGAGAGATGACAGACACACACACACAGATGCCATGGCTAATATTATAAGCTGCACAAGCTACGCGGCTCACTAATAATAATAGATTTATTATAAAAATATTAGTTTTCCAACGAATTATTTATTTTAAATTTGAGGGGTCTAATTCCAAAAGCGGCCATCTCCATCATTTGTTTCAAGCAATTATATGCCTTATTGTATTATGCAGTAGAGAGATTGCCGCTTCTGGAATTAGACCCCTCATTTGTTGTACAGAAAATTTTCAGTAATTCATACTAATGGCTTTATTCAACATTCAGTAGTTATTTCATACAAAAACATGTATCTGTTTTTAAGAAAAAAAAAAAGAAAAGAACCCCACGGTCAATTTGTCGAAAACCTAGAGTCTAACACTAATTTATTTAATTTCTACCGTGATGTAGAAAAGCGTCCCGATGTGTTCTAAAACGTAATTCCTTTCGCTGCTATATATCATTGTTCTAAGTCCAAAATGTAAATGTAAGATACCATTACTACTATTAAAACTTTACTCAATTAATGTATTTATAAAATATAAAATTCAATTTAAAGTGTTTTACTTTTTTAATCTTGACTATATCAATTTAAACCCATATGTTTAATTGAAGAATATATATATTTATATAAAGTATAATAAAACTAATTTAATGGTAATGTTCTTCGAAATAAAAAAAAATCTAATATAATAACATTATCATACAAACCATTTAATACTCGTAACATATTTTCTCCTGTCTGGATAATTTATCATTAAAATTATTAACATAATTGTAAAACAACTTAATTATTGTCTAATATTCAGTTGGGAATGTATTTAACGAGTCACACGAGTGTATACTATAAAACATACAACAATATAACACAATGAATTTAAACCTAAACGTATAAAACTATACTTATACGTTATACCAATTTTAACGTATCGCTGTGTTATCGTTCGAATCCTCTTTATATTTTTGGATGTATAGAAGGCGGAATGGATGTAGGTCGATAACAATATATTCAAAAATATTGCTGTGTCGCATCTGAATATGGAACGTTGATTATATGTATTTTGGAGAGTAGTAGAGATATTTCAATTTATGTAATTACATAATAGTAAAATTAAATTGTAAAATACTGGCAGTGAATCAATTAAACTCAGTAAAGAAAATTATAGCATGATTTGAATGGAAAGCAGCTTTAGGTGTATTTGGTTTTGTATATATTTTCCATTTTCTGTGGATAGAGAATTGAGTTATGTTTTTATTCTTTATTCTTTTTATGTAGTTTTATAAAAAAAAAAAAAAAAAATAGAATAAAATAAAATATACAACAAACAGGAACACCAAGCTAGTGAGATGAATAGTTTATCTTAAATAAGGTTTACTTATAATTTTATTATATAAGTCACGGATTAACCCTTTGTATACAGTCAGGAGCTGCAGGGGAGGCTATTTTTTTTCTCTTATACAAAAGCTGCTTTATACACTAATACGTTTTGATTACAGAATTATGCTCACTGAAATTCATCTGTAAATTAATTAAAAATCACGAACAGAATAACTTTAATTTCAATATTTTAATATTTATGTGCTATTCATTTATTTAAAAAAGAATATATAAATTAAGGTGGCTCGTTTTAACCAGCAGATGCATTTTTTTTAGCTTCCCTTATTCTAAGTAATGGGAATTCTTTCAATACCCCAACGCAAACAGGTAAAAAATTTGTATGAAAAAATAATAAAAATAGTATGAAGAATGGTTAAAATTATCATTTCTACCTCTACCTCTTCTATTTTAAAAGGAAAGTTTAATTTGTATATTGTTGTATGGCTCGTAATAGATCCTTAAAACACTGTGAAGCAAAAAAAAATTAAGAATTAAGAACCATTTGCATTGTATGGTTTATTTAAAGAAAGCAAATCAAGAAATAAATACAGTAAAATTCATATTCTGTACTGTCAATAACATACATATATTTTATTTAAAATTTTGAATAAAACCTCAATACGAAATGTTCATATTCAATTTCGTTATGTAAAATCAAGTATGAGCTACAACAAAAATATAGTTGTATTTGATGATTTATATGGTATAGCTATAGAGGTTTGTATGATGGTAAGTTACTGTAAGTTAGTTTTATGTTCATTGTGTACTTTTCTGAGTGGTGACTATACGACACCAATTCCGCGTTAGTAGCATTATAAATTTGTATTTTATTTATAGTTTAAAACTTTTAAACCAAAAACTTTTCTGTATGAAAATACAATATTTATGAACCGCATCAACAAATTTATAAATACCTTTAGCCTTTAATGCTCAAAACCATAAACAAAAAGAATCCTTTTATCTTCTCACATTTTAAATTCATATAAACGAAGTTAACACAAAATAATTTTTCTGTTTTGTACACAAAGTAAAAGTTATTTAAAATAAATTATTGTTTTTAATAATAACACAGATATAGAGTAGTTATGTTGCAAATAATCATAGTATTTTTTTATTCTCATAATTTTTTTGTATCGTATTTAACTTTTGGTTTCCATCCACAGAGATAAATTCATATTCTATTAAATTGAATTGAGCATACAACTGTGTCAACAGCAAATGGTGGTTTTCTCATAAATATTTTGTAATTTGGTTCGTTTTGTATTTTCAGCGCTTCAAAATGAATCGCTTTCCACTAATAACTTGTTGCTCAACGAGGTGTGACGGTTTTTATTTTAAATAGAAAGACTTAGAATATTAAGCTTTTTAACAGCTTTAAAGTTTCAGTTATCGACACAGAAAAGTTTTCGACTCCTTTACTTCCCATCATTTTTTGAAAATATAAGATGAATGTAAAACAGTCGAGAAAGTATTATAGTATAGATGCTCGAGAAATCGAAAAATAAAATACCTTTATAACACTAAAAGCTAATTTTAGAACTGAACCGACACCCCATATTAAATTCAATCACATTTGATATTGTCCAATCAAACAGTATTTTATATATTTGTATATGTATAGTAGAAGTTCAAAATCGTTGCCTATAAGCAATTCATTTAATTATTAACCCATTTACATAGTCTACGATATATAAATTCGAATTGCCTACTCTTGGAAGTTCGAAATATATTGATTTGAATTTCCAAACTATTCGAACTTTCGCATTTTCGATTTCTCGATCGTCTGCTATATTATATTTCACTTAATTTGTGAAAAAAAAAAAAAAGTATTGGTTTCGTAATTTGGCTTTTTTTTCGACCACTTTTTTCTAGATCTCAGGATTATATGATGTTTTATTGGTGGTAAGGCTATCAAAAGACGCAGAACTTTAAGTTCATGAAAACATACATGTTCACAAAAAATGAAGTCTTGTAACCAATCCATTGGCAGCTGGTTTTTTTTTTCTTTTAATATATTTTATTTCTTCTTCTCGGTGTAATTACAAAAAAAGAAATATACGTTTATGTATGTATATAAAATTAATAAAAATATCTGCGTTGCGCTTGTTTTGTATTCATTAACATTCGATATTTAACAGCATGCCTCTTAACATAGAAGCAGAAAGTATTTTTGTTTGAAGTAAAAAGTTAATAATTTTTAGATATCGAGTGCACATGACATGTATTGTTATTATTATTTATTACTAATAGATCTTCCCTATTGACAACGAAATTTAGGCTTTGTAAAAATCTAAAATAGGAGGTTAGATTTTTTTTATCCTCTTATCTTCTGATACAAATAAAAGAAGTAAAATAATAAAAATATAATATTGAAAATGCATAATATTTAATGGACTTTTCTTTATAATACCTATATAAATATTAAATTTTAAGTTTTTAAATAAATATAATATATATATATATTACTTTTATTGAATATTAATTATTGAAATTAATCATTTACAAAAATATATATATATATGTATCTGAAATAGATAATTAAAATATTAATCATATAATATTATTAATATAATTAAGACCAAGTGATTCTCTACTTTAACTATATGTCTAAAAATCAAATTTATAAATTTTAACAAATATGTATGTATAATGTTTTTATACTATATATATACAGGGTGTCCCAGAGTCTATAGTCGAAACTTTTAGGAAGTGTTCCTGGGGTCATTCTAAGCAAAAAATTATATGGGAGGGGGGGGTGCTTGGAATTTAACCCTTTCCGAGTTATAGCGGTTTAAAAAATGTTTGCATGAGGTCGTCGATTTTAATAATTATGATTACGTTGGAAAGATAATTGTCTGCAGAAAATGTGAATGTCTATTTTTCTTTACGACGCACACATTTTGAGTTATCGTTCGTCAAAGTCAAAAATTTGTCTGAAAATCATAATAAATTTTGATAAAATTAAATATTTCTCGAAAACTTCGCTTATTATTTTTCGTTTTTTATTATTGATTCTGATTCTACGCGTGATTTTCTAAAAATGTCTTTAATTTTTTATTTCTCGACAATGCATAGTTTCCGATTTACAGTGACACCAAATAGCATAACTACGCCAAAAACGAGCAAAAACGAGGAAAACGTTAAATTCAAATAGCAATATCTCAAGAACTAAAGATCGGATTTTGATGATTGATCCAACATTTAACGTGGCATTGCAAGGAGATTAAATCTATCAAGATTATTAGATCATCAATACATTTGACAAATGTCTAAAAACAAATAATACAAAATTAATGACACCGGCAACTATGATCAATTGCAAAAAAATCGTATTCATTAGATCGCTTAGATTCTTTTAGATTTTGAATTTATAGACTTGTCTGAGTTCAACGGTATGCTAATTGTTGAAATCCGTGCAGTACTTTCTGAGATACCTTAGTCTATAAATTCAAAATCTAATCACATCACATTTTCTGTAGCTCAGACAATTATCTTTCTAACGCAATCATAATTATCAAAATCGGTTGACTTTTGCACGAGTTATGACCATTTAAGTAGTTTTGTCGACGACCTTATTGCAAATTTTTTTTAAACCGCTATAACTCGGAAACGTTTAATTTCCGACCCTCCCCTCCTATATAATTTTTTGCTTAGAATGGCCCCAGGAACACGTGCTAGAAGTTTTGACTATAGACTCTGGGACGCCGTGTATAGTAGTGTAAAGTAAACACACTCTACTAAAATATATAAATTTACGTATCCTTGCTTAGTTCTATACAATAATATTTACACAAATGAGTATCATTTCATTTACAACCAACAGAGCTATATTCGTATAAAAGAATAGCTCTCATTGCGGTTCAGCTATAATTTATATAGTCAACCACGCTTCTACTTCTATTAAATTTGATAACTTTGCATAGAGCTTGGGCTTTTTTTCAATATGATATTTCTTTGGGTATCCATTTTAATTTCATCTATCGTAATATTTAAAGAAATAAAATGTATTTCTGATAATAAACAACAAAAACGTATTGCGTAAGCTTATTTGTATTTGGAACATTTTTAATTTTGAAATAATTAAATAAACTATATATTATATAATTCCAGTTCTGTTATTCGGGAAAGCAAAAATAGTCTTATTAGCTATTGCAGTCTATTTTATGACGGAAACCCAACATCTCGTACTATGCTCAAGTCAATAAGTATAATAATTAATAATACTAAATTTTGAATTTATTAAAATGAAAATAATTGTTAAAATTTTATCAGAATGTTAAGACGAGCGACTATTAAAAGGAGATTGAAAATTGTGAAAACCTACTTGCCAATTGTTATGTAAAGTATTTGCTTTTTCTTTAGTGATGAGTGCTATTTTCGCAAACTTTTTTATACAAGAAAAAAATGTTTGTGCGTTGCGCGAATAGCACTTTATGATTATTAAAATTATTTTATTAAAATTCATAATTGACAGTTAAATTATTAATTCACTCATAATAGAGACAATGACCAGAAGAATGCATTGACACGTTTGGACAGAACTTTGTCAGATATAATTACAATGGAAGCGTGTTGTAATACTATTGATATGGACAAAATTAAAACAGCTAAGTATGCGCAATATTTAGCAGAAGACATTCCTGATCCCAATACCGACGAATGTCAATGGAAATTTGTAACTTTCGATATAAAGAGAAAAATAATATACAACAATCATATCCAAAATTCACTGAATCAGAACATGTGGAAACTAATTTATATAAAGATGTATTAGAAAATGATTCAAATAATATTTAACATAATTCCTTATCAATATTTTAAATTCAATTAAATAATTCAACTAAAATTACTTCTTTTTTTTTTAAATAATATAAAGAGATACAGGGAACTCTTTCAATTGCTTGTAGTTCATCAAGCTCCCGTATATCAGATGTCCTGCTTAAAAGTAGGAAGTATTTTTGTGTGAAGTAAAAAATTAATAATTTTTAGATGTCGAATAAAATTTCCTTTAACCAGAGGAAATATATTAAATGAAGAACAGTAGCTATTTATTTATTTATTTACACCGCTTACGGGTTTCCCCTACAAGCTGAACATGAAAAATATTATATACAAAGAGTAAAAAACAAGAATATAAAACAGTTACAAAATATATACTTAATTAAACAGTAC
>JAABKK020053081.1:0-11399 GCA_011634745.2 Catotricha subobsoleta
CTCTTGTTCAAATATCCAACTACAACTGCTGTAAATAAGAAAGGTCATAAGCAGAAAGATCATAACAATATATATATATATAAATATTATTTTTTTAATAATAACATTAAACGTTGTTTATGTTTTCATTTTAATATTTCTGAGATTTTTATTTGTGTAAACGAAACCAGACAGAAGGCAAAATAACATTAATTTTAAATATTTGATTTATGGCTTAATATTATTGTTAGGCTGGGCTACATAAAAAAAAAAAAACATAATACCTGAAATGCTGAATGGTTATAAGCAGAAACTGAAAGCATAAATGAAACTATTCAGATATTGATTCCGAAAGAATAAAATGATTTATTTAAATTCGTTTTTTTATGCTTTTGTTAAAATAAGTTAGTTTAGATTGTAAACAAGGATAAAGTTGTATACAGAAAAGAAAGAATAGGAAGGTACTTGAAAAATTCCTTTTGTTTAAAAATTATAATGAATTCTCATTTTTTACTGGATTTAGAATTTGAATTAACAAATAATGAAAGGATATAGATAATATGGTGTACTCTGGTTACTATAAAAAAAAAAATATATTATGAAAGATTTCTTTTGTTAGTTGGCGAAAATGTACTATTGCCCTATTTCAGTTCTTACTGGATTTTTAATTGTATGAAGTGATCTTCAAACTTATTAATTAAACGTACATTAATCATTTATCATTTGTTTATTTAATTATGCATTTATAAATATATTTATTTTACTTATTCTCTGAAAGGAACAACGTGTATGTGGTGGAAGAAGGGGCTTATGCATATTTTGGGAATTATAGGCAAATTAGCCTCTTTCTGGAATTGTATTTCCTTTCACTTTAATTCTTTCGTGCAATTGATCTTAATACAAACAATATATATTCAAATCAATGTGAACAAATAACATATTTATGCTTGACGACATCAACCGAAATATGACCAATTATTATTATTTTCATAATATTTTGTAACTCGAATTTGAATTACATTTATTTCATATATATCAATTCAGTAAAATCACAATTTCATTTCCTTATTACAACATTAAATATAAACAAAAACATCAAACTCAAGCACGTTATTCGTTTTTCTGCTAAATCATTTTTTTTTCTGTCAACGATCTTAAAACGACAACAAAAAAAAAAGAAATGAAAAAAATGTAGGCGAAACCCTATTGTGCTCGCTATTTTGTGCCTTTATTTTAAAAAGTTTAACCGTAAAATGAAATCGTCGTGTTGAAGCTATAAAATTAATATTTTTTTTTTTCATTTTGCTTTTTTCTTCCACTTCTGAAATAAATAACATAAGATTTCTTATTATAATATACCAACTATTTACAAACCTATAGGTACTTAATGCTAATGTGTCCGCAATCTTTGAATAAATATATTTTATTTTATTTCATTTTATTTTATAAACAACACTATTATAGGTTATTCGAAGGTAAAACCAATGAATTTGTAGATTGCGCGATTTGTGGCTTCCCTAAAAAAAAAAAAAAACACAAAAAACAAAAATGAAGAAAATTATGTACAACTTTTAAACCGAACAAAAAACGTGAAACTTCTCTTCGCAATGGAAAAGATCCTATCAATACCATCAGTATTTCGTATATACTCATATATATTTCTATACATTTTACGTTTTATAAGATAGTATATTTAAGAAGTACATTATGTAGATGGCTTAAAGGTACCCCAACACCACAAAGAATATCAATGTTGAGTAGCTCCTTGTAAAGCGCATGCTTGTTTAAATACTTAGTTTGTTATAAAGAAATAAACAGAAAAAACCATAAAGTTTCTTTTTGTAAATGCGCGCGCGTTACTAAAACTGCATTATATTCAAATATCTTATACTTATTTGAAAATAAAACAAAAATCCAAGCAAATTCTTGGGATTAGAAATGTGTTGTGTTTACTTTATTTTGTTTTTTTTCTTTTTTTCTTTTATTATTATTTTATTTTTGTCATAACAACAAACTGGTTAACAAGACAGTGTGGCTGTGCATGCTGTGCATAAGATTACCACCGAAAATATTTTGTTTTTTTTTTTTTTATCAAATTTTATAAATTTCAGATGATCACCGAAAAAAATATTATCAAAAATTTATGAACTGCGTTAGCTTAAAGAAAAACACTTTAATAAATATGCTATTTTTGTGAATGTTTATGATATACCACTTTCGCTCATCCAGTACGAATGACTAACCAACCATTTGTACAAACAAGTCCATAAACCTCTGTCATGCATTTAGTTAAGATTTCTTTAAAGATTTGGTAATACGAAACCAAATCCCGATTCTATGAAAATTAATTACGTCAATAATTTTTATGTGAAATATCGTAGAAATTTATTTTATATGCATTTTAAAAATATGATATTTAATATATTTTGCATCAAAAATCGTAAATATGACCGGAATAAACCGTTAGAACATAGAAAAGGTGGCTAGTATTATTATAAAAAGAAATGATTTTTCTGATTTTATTGAACAGATCATTTTTCATCTATCGCTGTAAATACACTCGCGTGATGCATGTTAATATATGTTTATTTTAAAATTTATATTCCGTTGTTTAGTAAAATAATTTGTTTAAGGAGGTCTTCAATTTGATGAATCAAATAAATAAAAATAGTTTTTCCATATAGTTAAAATATTTAATAATAACTTGCATATTGCACCGAAATAATCATCAATTATGTTTTTATTTTTGAGTTTCTTAGATGGTTACGAAAATAACAATAATCTTTGTCAGTATTTTGTTTCATCTTCAAATATATGTTTTGATGATGCGTAAAAATATATTTATTTACTTATCTTATATATTAAACAACACCGATTAAAATATCTAGCTTTAAGATGTATTAAATTGCTTTTCTTACCTCAAACATACCTACTTAAATAGACTGTCCTTACATTTATTGCGACTACTGTGAAACTTCTCTAATCGGACAATATTTGGTTCATTGCACTGGGATGATTTATTCAGAAAGATATTGTTGAAATGTTCTGATTGATTTCGATGAATCGGCTGATAGGTGTTCAGTAGAGAGAGTTCGATTATCGGTTTTAATATGGAAGTCTATTGAATACAAACTTATTGTTATTTCCATTACGCTCACCTTCAATAAAATCCACTATATTCTATATTCGTCTGTCTATTCAACCTATTAATTCATTCATCCAAATGAAATGTTGAACTAATTTTTCTTAAAATACCGTTTAATCTATGTTCTTATTCATCTGACTCACTGATTTTTCACAAAAACTGTTCTACATTTCTTTCTCATAGAAAATCGTGAATCATTAAATAATTAAATAAAATTAAAACCATAAAAAATAGTACAAGAAACTATTCTGATTTTTATTGTAACAAAAAGTTTATTTCCTTTCACGCGATTTTACTTAATCAAATATTTGTTTCTATATTCTTAACTCGCACAGCCACAATATTTAAAGTTTAATTAGATAAGAAATAAAAACTGAAAATTTATTTGATTCTTTTCTGCTTCATTTTTTTGTTTATTCGGTTCAATTATTATTAATAAGTACTTAAGTATTGTAAATGAAATGGTAGATAAATTAATTTCAACATGTGCGTGTGCACATGAGAACTTTTTATTGGAAGTAAAAAAAAATAAAAATAAAAATAAAGAACAAAACCATAACTGAAAATAATAAACGTAAAGAAAGAATTAGATAAAATAAAAAATAAAAAAGTCTGTGTACGTCAAGTGTGTCGTGATAACAGGTTAAAGATCTTTCTATTTTAATGAAAATGAAGAAGAAAAATAAATGTAGAACAAATATTTGCTTTCAGCATAAAAAAAAATAATAATAATACGTAAAAATACGTGTATTTGTGTAATAAAATAAAAACGGTTTTTATAAGTCTTCGGTAAATATTTATAGATTTTTACATTTTATTTTTCTTCACATTGTCATCATTATCAGTTCAATGCATTTATATGGGCTTTAGACAATTCACCACTATTTCATCTATATACAAGCATTATGTTACATTTTAGATTTGTTATGATCACTAAATATTGATGGCTTTTCATCATCAGACTCAAATTACTATTAAAAAAAATTATGAAAATATTCGAAAGAATATTTTTCTTTTTTTCCAAACTCGTCAAATATCTATAACCGTTCACACAGCCCATAAATTGATAACACATTATTATTTTTATTTTTTATTTTTTATTTATTATTTTTTTATTGATTTCGATGATGTATTTATCGATGTTATTTTTTTTTCTCTTTTTTTTATTAAACAAATATGTAAACTCTCCTTACTCAATATTTACTTTAATGTCAAAAGTGATAAAGAAAAAAATGAATATTTTTAAAATATATTTTATATGTCTTATGGTTTACTGGTTTACACACATCGATAGATATATACTATAGACAGAAAGATAAAAACAAAATATTATTTTTCATTTTTGTTTTAAGTCAAGTTTTGTGTTTTTTTTTTAAAAATCTATTAAGCGTTGACTCCTCAAGTGTTAAAAATTAAGTATAAGTGCATTTTTAAATACATCTTATTTTCTATTAAATTTATAACTTAAATGCGTACATTATTGTTTCGAGTTTGTTAGTTCGATTGCTCTTCTAAAAATATACAGGATGGCACAAAATAATAAAGACAGACCTAATGTATAATGAATATAATTTAGTAGAATTAAACTTAAATGCAACTTAAATCGGAAAAATATTAAAATATTCTAAATATTTAAATATAGAATGCACTAAATATGAAAGTTTTGCCGTTTCTTCTCGATTTCGACTTCGTAAAATAAATAAAATAAAAATCCGGCCTAACTTATTAACCATCCTGCATCGAGATGATAAGCTTAGCATATCTAAATATGTAAATAGAGGTTAGAAGAAACACCAAATTTAATTTTATCGAATTTATGTATTAATTTTGAAAATTTATTTAACCAATTGCAGCTAATGAGGGTCTTTTGATAATTATGTAGTATAAAGTAAGATTGTTTATTGTTTTGTTTCTAAATGACTTTAAACCGAATTAAATAGAAACAATCTTATTTAGCTATTATGTGGTCCGTGCATTTATCAGATAATAAATAAATAAAGATAAATAAACAAAGCTTGGGATAAATGATTTCTTTTTTAACTTCCATATTTTTAAGTTTTAATTATATAATTTAAGAGCTTGGGGGAAAAACAACCTAAACGACATGCGCCTCTGGCAAACGATTTTGATCCTTATTAAACTATATGCAACAAAGATGAAAATTATTTGCCAATCGCATATGGCTTAGATTTCCCCCCCCCCCCAAGGCCTTCAATTTTAACTTAATACAAAGAATAATTCTAATAAAAGCACAATTTAAAAAAAAGAAAATTTGTAGTGCATTTTGAATATGAACAAATTCTGATCTTATAACGGATACTCTTTCACGTTGTACTTGAAGCTGCTTGAAAACTAAATGTAATTCGAAGATTCTTACTGAGTCTCTTATTTCAACTTATCTACCATCTTAAATTTAAAACAACAGAATTAGACTTATCATACATTTTTTTTTTTTAAAAAGAAATGATTTAAAACGAAAACAGTAATTACACAACAAAAATGCATAAAAAATGAAATAATAGTTAAGTCGAATGAACAAAGTGTCTCAATAATACCAGTTATAAATCTTTCCATCTATCTGTTGTTGTCCAAACGAAATCTGACCCTTAAATGTTTCATAAAAAATGTTGTGTTTCGACGAGACAATCCTAAACATTTAATAAACCAACAAAAACGAAAAAACGACGCATTCATTTTAAGTGAAAAGAATAAATAAAACAAAATGAAAAGATACTCATCAAAAAAGGTACTTAACGCAAAATAAATGGACATGATCCAGACACGCATATTAATAATAAATACAAATACAGTACACAATATTATATAAGAAAATATCACAGTATATATAGAATAATCAAAGGAAAGAAGAGAATATATATGCATATGCGTATTATTTATATTCATTTTGTTGATGCTGTTGTTGGTTGCATTAGAACAGGTTCATTTCTAAAGTAAAGAAAAAACTAAATAAATAAATATTTACATTTAAGTTTTTATGTTTGAGATCAAGACGTAGGTACAAGAAAAAAAAAGGCAAAGGTGTACACTGATTGACCCACCAGATATTTATTAATATAGAAATGTATACTTTAAATTATGAAGGAGGCAGGACACGCATTTAACAGAATATTTTTTGTTTGGTTAGCAATTTAGTAATTATTTATTCAAGAAAATTGAATCTTAGAACTGGTAGCGTTTTATGTTGTAACCCTTTTTGATATGGAGTCACAGCTCAAAGATATACTATGTACGCATGGCCAGGCTAGTTTCCTTGTGCAGTAAACAATGTTTGTTGATCAGAATGTTTGAAATTCAATCTCTTGATTGCCTTTTACCACCAAATGAACAATAATATGTTCAATAAAAAATCATTGTTCTGATTGACTATCAATTAATGTTTTGAACATTTGGAAAACAATCTCGTGTCACGATGCTCACTAAAAATCAAAACAAAAAAGTGTCTGAATGTGATAATTAATAAACATTACTCACTTACATGACTTACTCAGTTTAATGACGAAAAATAAAATATTTTTAAATCGAGCATTTAAAATTTATTTCATTTTTATGTATGGTTTTTAACTGAAACGGAGTTCATCCATTCAGTCAACATTAAAATGAAGAAAAGGTCAAATTCTCAGTTCATTTTTGATTACTTATTTATTTTTATTATTTTAAAATTTCAATAATATTGCATTGCATTGCATTGCATGAAGCAATAACAAAACAAAAAAAAAAAAAAAAAAAGATACTAACACACAATATTTTATTTGAGCATTCGGAAAATAAATGACCCATTTTAATAACATGAACATTAAGTTAGTAATAAATAATAAAAAAAATAATAATAAAACTAAAGCCCAATTAATTAACATTAAGAAAACGCATATGCATTGAGTTGTGTTTACGCGTACGAAGCATACATTTTGTAAACATTATACATAAGATTATAATATTAATTAAGTCATTAATAAGCAATAAAAAAAAAAAAATATAAAAAATTAATATTTAAATAAAAAAAATGTCTCAATTATGTGACGAGCAATAAATAAATTTTGTATGGTTAATAATTTGACACGGTTTTCTTTTTCGATTTAACATATTGCGAAATTACACAAAAAAAAATAATCGAACAGCCAATATAAATGCGCTTACTTATTTATATCTATGAACTTCTTTCTATAGACAAAAGTTACTAAATTACTAATTTTTTCTTATTTCTTTTACAGAATATGGCGATGATTAGAACCAGCGTTTTGTTTGCTATTTGGCATACAATAACATTCTTCATATCTTTAACTGTATGTACATTATCAGCCACAGAAAATACGGAAAAGGATTTTCGATTCATTTCATATCAAGGTAATTTCAATAAATTAGATATTTTTTTTAATTGGTTTCATACAGTTTAACCTCTCAATGTGAACAACCAACCAATTGTTATTTTAGAGAATTGGCTACATAATATTTAAATTACATTAGAAAATAAATTGATTAGATTAAAAAAAAATGTTTCATTAAAAATATGATTGAGCGATTTTTGAATATTTAATTCATTAATTTGTCAGCTCGCTACCCAGATCATATTGTTTTGATACTAGAATTAACTCAAATAATCTCTGGTCATCAGCTAATTAAAGAAATGATTATTTTTTTAAAGGAAAGTTTAATATTTAAATATATTAGTCGAGTGAGACGGACAACAGATAATCGCTTATTGCTTTGAAAGGTATGACTGTAAAATTCACATTACTAAGAAGACATATTGCTATAATATAATAAAAATTTGTGGTTGAATAAAATAACAGGATTTTTTTTTATTAACTTAATAAAAACATTCAATAAAAATTACTTGTATAATTTCCTGTATTTGTACATTTAACCACAAAATAGTTATTTGTAATCCACATCGTGTTGTGAATATTATGTAAATGCCATAATAACTAGCAAAACCAGAAGCTTCTTTATTTTCCTTATTAGTTTTTTGTAGCATATTCTACATATTTTTTTTTATACCTTTTATACACAAAACTATCAATGTGTACATTACCATGTACAGTACATCAGCTTTATAGATTGTTAAGATTATTTGTAGTATTGTAACAGCAATTATTTGCAATAAAATGTATTTACATTGGCAAATAAGCATAGATCTTTTCTGCTATTTCCACCAATTGAATCGATAGTACTCGTACAGCAATAGCAATCAGTGATATATAGGGTGTCGCATCTTATCTGTCCAATGTTTTGTTATATAATACATATAATTTTCATACTACAAGTACCTTAAAACTTTTCTTCAGGGAGACTAGGAGATTTCCTTTCAAACCTTCTTTGCAAGGTTAACCTCGTATTATGACTTTTAAACAAGAAAACCGACTAATTATCCAGAGGTATATGGTCAATTATGAAAAAAAAACTGAGCATCTTATCTGAAGTACCCTGCATTTTATACACGTGCAATCTTATATAATATAATTTTATTCGATTTAATTTCAATTCAATCCAATTCGTTGCACTACCGCAGAGCTAATACATGCATAGAGTATTGCGTACTTACCACTTATTTTAATATATATAAGAAGCTACAACATTTATAACGTTATCGACATAAAGATGAAGAATCATCTACAACACAACAAGTTATCTGCGTACAGTGCATCCAAAGCAACAATAAAAACGTTTTGAACGCATCAATTGATATTCTCGACATGTGTACCATGTATGGAAAATCGAAGATGGTATAAAATAAAATGGCAATGACCTACGGATAAAACAATAACAACTAACATCAACGTGATGAGGAATACAACATTTTCCTTCAGACTTCAAGCCATTCATCGTACTCAATTGCAATGAGTTTTTTGTTTTTATTCTTTAAGAATAAGAACATTTTTTTCTGTGCAATTTTTGAATATTAAGATTATGTGCCGCAAACTGAGAACAGAACGAAAGTTTTTTTTTTAAATGTGTCGCCTTGTTATATACAATCAGCCAGCATAAATTCTTTTTTCAATATATTTTTGGCTTGCGTTCATAAAAAAAAGATGTTTTTCTTCCTTTGTTTCAAAAGAAGAACAAAAAAAAATCGAAATAATAATATTTGTCGTTGCTTTTGTCTTTCGTGTTTTATAATATGCGAGACGATTCTAAATAGTATTATAATAAATAAAGGATTTTCAAGGTATACAGAATACAGCCTTACTTATTATTTATATCTACTTCTTATGCAATTTTTTCGAAATATTTATTGCACGGCTTATTGTATACATGCTGAATTTTTATTCCATTTAATGTATATGAATTATGACGTTGATATTTGTCGTTGTCTTCGTCGTCAATTTAACATGAATGGGTTTTTGTTTTAATTTGTTATTTATATATGCAACCAGAATAGTGACTCTTGGACGAAATTCAAGGGCATTAAAATTAGCTTCATTATATTTATAAATATTTATATTATTGACGGTGAAATGTTATGAATAATGATTTCAAAAGAATTTCAGTAATTTACTAAAGAAACAACAAATTAAACAAAAATCTAGCTTCATTTGCGTTGAAATTCAGAATATTTCTACAAAGATTGTTATTTAAGAATTGATGCCTGGCATGCTAAGCAGAATATTCTTATTGGCTTTAAGCGGATGCTTTAAACAGGCTTGCAGTGTGGGGTGGCAAGCGAGGTCAAAGCCCCCCTGATAAACTTTTTTGCCCCTTTTAACCTCTCCTAGTAAAAAAAAAGTATTCTATTCTGTATATGAGCTATATTGGTTTCGATCACTATTACATAAGTGACTAAAATGAGGATTCAATAAATAACGTATATTAAAAAAATAAAAGAAGTTTTTGCGAAATAAACTAAATCGTATTGAACGAGTCCCTCATTAAAATCACCAAAAACTGAAATTTTTTAATAAATTTCATTAATTCCAATCAAAAGAAAGAACTTGTTCTCAATAAAATATCCAGTTAATTTAAATTGACGTTTTTACTGAAGTGCATACAACATTACATAAATAAATTATTGAATTTTGATTTTGATTTTATTTTTTTGCGCATTCAATTCATCTCATGCGAATATATACGCCGGCCTACATTCAATATTAAAAGATCGAATTATTTATGAGCCACGAATGTCATTTACATTTTTCCACATATTTTGTACACGTTCTCAAGTTGCTTTCAGTCACATCAAAGTACAATAAAAAAAAATTATCGTAAAGTTTTGTGAATAAGCAAAAAGGATCAAATTAAAAATATTATCAAGGATGCATAAGTACTTACTAATAACGCAACGGAAACATTTTTTTTTTTAAATTCTTCAAAGCGGTTTCTCAAATGCACCCTTTTAATAAATGCATTCAAATTTCCTTTGAACAGAAAGAAATTATTTGACTTGTTTTTTTTTCGTGTTAGATTTTATCTGCTTTCAAACAAAAATATCATACACAGAATGAACACTAATTAATTTCTATGATTCGACGACTTGTTTTGAATAGGTTTATTAGACTTTTATTTTTATATAACAGCAAATTGTTGAGTTTACGACATTTTCTAATTAACATATTTGTATTTAACTAATAATAAATACCAATTCAACGTGCATACGCATTCAAACTCAAAATTCGTAATTTTTATTTAAACTAAAACGTAATAAAATTAAATATCCCTGTTTGTTTTGCTTCTTTTTTTTATTTCATTAATATTTATATTCAGTGTATGAAAATAAGTAGTTATATACCGACCAGTAAGCAGTTTTTAGTATTTTATTTTATTTTATAATTATATTGTTTTTATCTGCATTCTCAATCTTTTAAATCCTTTTCTGAAATATTATTTAATAATTTAATGTTTTTATAATGAATTTAAATCTATTTGAATTTGAATAAAAATAATTACGTTACCGCATAATAATAATGACCTGATATTTAAATTATTAATAAAGCAAACAAGTAATTAGTTATCAATATTAACTATTCGAATACGTATTTCTATGTAAATAAGCACACGGTCAGCAATAGAATGCTGTGCTGTATTTGAGAAGTAACTAATCGCGTGTATTATATATTCATTGATTTACAATTATTATTGAAATGATTTAAGTATTGGATTGGTGTAATAAAACTACACTTGGTCTTTGAGAGAGGATTAATTTTAAAACATATTTAAAATATAGTTGAATTAACCAGGGTTGCTAGGTTAAAACCAGGGGTATGTTTAAACCAGGTTGAAACCACTGGTTAAAACTGGCCATTTCTAAACAGTTTTTGCCATT
>JAABKK020053092.1:0-11398 GCA_011634745.2 Catotricha subobsoleta
CCAAAAGACGCAGAATTAAATTTCTGTGAAAATATATGTACTGGCCTTTTTTTTTGAACCTGGGAACATCGATTTTTCTTTTACTTTCTTTTAATTTCTTACAAAAATGAAGTCGTTTACCAATTAATTGGGAGCTTGTTTTTAACCTCATGGATTTTTTCACCATGAGGTTTTATTTTTAACCATGTGGTTCCACCTTATGGTTGAGGTAAGCACCTCGGAGATTGCAATAAAAAAAAATATGACAGTAATCATGAGACAAAATGCAAATCAGAAAACAATGGTACCGGCAGTTCTGAAACATTCGATCCACCCTAATATACAATGTATATATTATATATAGTTATTTTATAGAAAAAGATAAATGTCATAGCGTAATAAAGTGTGTGTGTAAAGTCCTAAATGTATAAACTATATAAGAATAATTTTATCGAAGTATTGTAAGAAATGTGAAAGCAAAATAGTTGAAGTGTGTTGTGCTTGACATTAATTTACTAAATCTCCTTGGCATCATCGTACGTATTAAGGAAATACATTTTTTCCTTTCTATTCTATTTAATACAAAGGCGAAGGTTCTTATAATTCTTAAATAATTATAGTTATTGTTGGATAAATTAGAAATTACAAGAGAAGTACATATATCATTTTATTATATATTCATAAAAACAAAATCGGTCTCCATTCTATTTGAATATTTATTTTCTTTTTTATGCGGTATATACAGATATAAAAAATGTTTCAGATTATTTGTAAAACTTTTTTAAAAAAATTTTGCGCATTTAATTTTCTTTCAACTTCGGAGTTAATTAATTAGGAATTCAGAAATCAATTTCTATAATTTCATCGGACCGGAAACCCCCAAAACCAAAAAATCACAACACTTCTATTCTTTGTCCAAGGGTTGGTCAATCATTAAAATCCGTTCACTCAATCCTAAGAAATAAAATATCAAAATGAAGGTGAGCCCAGAAAAATGCAGAAAGTTTGTTCATTCCGCTATTTCTCAGGAATCCGAATCAATGATCGGATATCAGTCATACACAGAATCTTGTGCTTGTGAAAATATATATGTTTTAGATAAGAATAAGATCCGTTCACTCAATCAAAAAATAATATCTTTCTTCAACTTTTTTCACTAAATTCGATTCCATGACCGAAAAACGAAATAGTTCAAACAAAAAATGTACAATAAGTATACTTACATAATATATAAAATATATTTATTTTGAAGAAAACAATATTCTGCGTCTTTTCGCGTCTTTTAGCGTCTTTTGACCATCAAAATCCGACCACTGAAAAAAAAAATGAAAATTTCTTAAAAAGATCTCAACTGCTTTTAAAATTCCAAGCTTATTCCATTATTATTATTTTTTTTTTTTTGTTATTGTCGATTGCAGTAATTTATCAATGAAAATAAATAATGAAATAAAAATACGCTCTAACGAGTATTTTCAATCCCTTTAAATATTTTATTGCAATTCATATTATTGATATTTATAGATTGAATAAAATAAAAGAAAAGACGCTACAAGAAAACATTTATTTGAAATGTTATAACTTATAAAAATGAAAAACTTAATATAATCAATAGAACAAAAATATATTATTTCAAAATCAGCTTAAATACTTTCTATCTTTTTTTTTCAAATAAATTTATTTTGATTTTCAATACGAACTTGAACTTATTCACGATATTTTAAATCGAAATTTATAAAATGCATACACAAATATACTTGTTAGACTTTGTGTAATAAAAAAAACAATACAAACAATCCCAGCTAGCATTTTGCAGTTGCTCTTGTAAAATTGGACTAGCTTAAATGTTGTACAACTGCGTTGTTAAAGTTAAAGGTGAGAAACACAATAGAAATAACTGTTGAGCAACTATTACTTTGCAACTGTTTACTTACAATAATTTAACAATTGCACAACTATTTCAAATCTAGATCATAAATTAAGTTCAAAACGAAGTTAAACAAAGTAGCTTCCGTCTATGCAAACAGATCAAATGCAAAATTACTTCTATAGTGTGACACAGCTGTCAACAGCAGCACTTTCTATCTAAAATATGAAGTTCACAAGCCTACCATTGCGGCAGCACAAAGACGTATAGGATTTTTTCGCTGATCAAGCTGAAATGCAACTATCGACATGAAGTCACCATTTCCATTCTAATTTGAAGTCCTATATTACCTATGATTAAACTATTTTCCAACTGTTGCAAAACATAATTACTCAAATGTTGTCAGACACTTGAATTCCAGTGACATTCACGAGTCTGACAAGAGTTTGACACACTTGCAGGCATACATGCACAATGGGGGGAGGAAGTGTTCCCCCCCCTGAGATTTGAAAAAAATCTTACCCTCTGTCGAGTTTGCCGAAAATAGTATCTTTTTTAAGGTTTGAGAAAATTACCCTATTTCGACTCCTAAAATACGATTTGCATACAGCGCGGTTTTTTTCGCGGTGTTTTGGAAGAATTTGGAAAAAATAGTATCTTTTTTCACTTTCTCAAAAGTTAGCTAAGGGTAAGCTGTTTTTTTTGGAGGCGGTTTTGCAATCGTCGATAATAAATTGGAAAAAATAGAATCTTTTTTCACTTTCTCAAAAGTTAGCTAAGGGGAGGCCTTGTTTTTTGGAGGCGGTTTTGCAATCGTCGATGATAAATTGGAGAAAATAGTATCTTTTTTCACTTTCTCAAAAGTCAGCTAAGGGTAACCTTTTTTTTTGAGGCCGTTTTGCAATCGTCGATGAAAAAAAAAAATATTTACCCTATCTTAATTTTTCAAATAAATCTACCCCTCCCTGAAATCAAAAGTGTGTGCATCTATGCTTGCAGGCCATAGGTAATATAGTTATGTTGATACTCGCATTTTAGTATGATCAGCACCATCATTTCCATTCCAATTCGAAGAACTATATTACCTATGTTGCAGGCTTGCAGGACTCCTGCAAAATTTGCATCAAGAGCACAACTGTTGCAATGACCGAAAATGCTTTTTGGGAAAAAGACTGCACAAGTACATTGTTAGACAATTGTAAAGAAATCTGTCTAAAATGTATAAACCTACAATGACGCAATTGCAAAACGTAATTCTTCTAAAGCCTTCTTTACTTTATTGTTATGTTTATAAATTTGAACGTAGATCTACATTTAAGATCAAAGAATTTGACAAAATCAAGAATAGAAATAAAAGTGTTATGTCTCCGCGTCTGCCACTAACAGTATATTGACTTCTTTGCAAAAATATATAATACATAAAACTTTAGCTTTACAAAATTGAAAAAGACAACATCCAACTTATTTGATAATCTTTTTTATTTTTTTTTCTTGCTTTTATTTTCATCGTCAGCTATAAAGACGAACGACAGAAACACACACAATATAAAAACTACTGAAATTTCTTTGGAAAAAAAATTTCATAGTTTAAGTTGAACACGTGCACCAAACGTGCAATGCTGCTATGCTCCAGGATACTTTTTGAATATAAATTCGGTGTCTGTTTTCTTTTTGTCACGTGGCAAAATTAAGAATTAAATTTTCTATAAACATTAATTTTTCAATCACATTCCTTTTTATATTAAAAGAAGAACGCAGATATTCGTACGGCTGTGTAAAAGTAAAGGCGTAATGTTTGTAATAGGAGTCTCATGTGCGAGGCAAAGATAAGGATATGAGCACTTTCGAATTGTTGGCATTTTTTTCGTTTATTGATATTTTGACATCCTTTTCAATTTCGTGATAGGTGCAATTGCTATATTGGCTTTGTCGAGAACGTGATGAAACTTTAAAAAATATATTGAATTTCTATTGTTGCCATGTTTATCGTTTAGTGTAATAGTTGTTGATATTCAAGTCGTGATGTTTTCTAGTATTTGTGTACTTATCTTAATTCAACATTTAAAAATTATTATATGAAAATAACCAAAATCATTTAAACACTAATAAATAAGAATTAAATATGTTTGTAATCATAATTGATATTAATAGATAATGCTTAAGATAATTCTGTACCCTAGTGGTAATGTCACCAAATCGGATCCCTATAGTGTCAATAAACATCCAGATCGAATCTTAAGTTTATGTATTTCATTGAACACAGTAATGTGCCTCTTTTTGGTATATTAACCACTAATATCCGACCACTGAATCCGGAGAAAAATCGTTCTGGTCAAAAAGTGGTAAAACTAAAAAATTACGAAACCAATACATTATTTTTCTCAATTTTTTTTTTAAATTTATCGAAAATGAAGCAAAAAATTAATATTTTGATTAAATACTTAATATATAAGTAAAAAAACAAAAAATTCGAAACCAATACTTATATTTTATTCAAATTTTTTTAAATTTCTCAAAAATAAAGTAAAAATATTTATAATAAATAAATTATAAGTACATATTAGTTTTTAAATCCCAATGGTATAAAATTTGACCTTAAAAACAATCCTTTTGAATTGTTTGTATTCAAAATAGATATATTTGTGTATGTTTATATTTTTCCCACATGTTGACTTATATATTTCCCAACCATATAAGTTTTAATAATTCAAACATATAACAAATATATCTAATGTAATATTGTGCAAACATATAGCCAAAGCATTTGAATAACACATATAACTATAATTGAATTTACAAAATATCCCAAAACTGTTGTATTAAATTGGATTGTCATGGAAATATTCAATATATAAGGACATACGCATACATACGAAACCATTTTGTATTCTAAAGCATGCGTAGACTTGGAAAATGTTAGATATTATTATGCTTATTCTTGTACCATATCCCTTAACGTCAACTTTCTGGACAATATATGTGTAGGTTTTTTTTTCTTCTACTGTTGTTTATATTCGAATTCTAGAGAATCTAATGTGTAGTGAAACGAAACTTCTAAATTAAATCATCCCTTACGCATATATGATTTGAAATATTTAGTAAGTTGGTATCATTTTTATGATATTCTCGTCCGTTCTGAAAATCATCTGGGTAAAAAATATAGAGAAAAAAAAATAAGAGAAGAAAAATCAATTATTTATTTTCAATATCACATTTTTCAAGCGATATTTTATAGGAATTAAATATAAAAATATTGTTCAGTCTAAAATGTTTTTTATTTATTACTATAATATCTATATAGTAGATATATAGTATGACGGACTGATTCGGTAATATTGAAAATATTTACATTGGTCAGAAAGAAACAAAATATATTATGGATCAAAAATTAAACCATATCGAACCATTAAGCTCTTAACGTAACTTAACTTTTTAATTCAATTCATTCCAATCCGGGATTAGGTGGTTTTTGTTAATAGAAGAATGAAATGAGTAAGCATTTGTTAGAGATAATTATTAATAGAAAAAATAAATTGATGAATGAATGTAAGAGGTTCTTCACGTCTCCCCTACCATGTTTTTGATATTAGGATAAGAAGCTAACTACTAAATACCAACGCGTGTCACGTATTTGCAATCACTGTTCTATACAGTCCGTCCCAGTCTTTCCGATCAAAAATTCGGTATTCGTTTCTAAAATTCTATTGAAATTATAAATATAATATTTTAGAGGAAAATACCTAAGATAGAAGAAAGATTTCTAAATAATCTAAGTATAAACAACGTATAACAAGCTAACCATGGAAGAATATACCATTCCAATTAAAAGCATAACAAAAAAGTTTCAAAAAGTTTAAACTTGCAAGAATATTGCTTCCAGCCATTTTCTTCATCTTATTTCTACTTCAACCGTTAACTATAATTATATTATATCAGAACTGTAAATGAATTCTTCTACCGTTTAAGAGGTTAAAGAGTTTGTCCATTTAGCTACATCAAAGTTTAACAAACAATTTTTGTTTTTATTTAACTTAACTTGGTCAAATTATCGTTTATTGCTTGTGATCAAATCAAATTATTGTGAAGATAGTGTTGAACATCATATTATTAAAAAAAATGAAGTTATGTCTTCCTTATATTATATTTGTATGCTTATAAATAATTATACAATTAAACACAACTCAACTTATACGGTCACTTTAACTAATTATTTATATTATTACTTTACATTTGTCAATCTTAATTCTAACAAATCTAACTATATTTAAATCAGAGACGACGCCGAAGAGTCGACCCGTTCCATTCACCTCCAAAAACAGACTGAAGACTTTTAAATTTTATTACTTAATTTAAAAAATTGTTATCAGAAATGTATTTTACTTGTAAAATTCTATTCCCAGAGTTTTTGTCTGTGAATGGAAATTCTGCTGCACTTTAAATGGATATACGCAATCAAAAATTCTTCAATTTTTTTCAATAGAGTAGCAATGATTCGGTCGCCATTCGCCACACTACATGTTCAAAAATAAGAAATAGAAAGTGATTGATGAATATTTAAAGTACCTATTAATAAAATAATAGAATTTTTGATATAAAAATATGTTCGTTTGTCGAACATGCAATTTACAATTAATCGATTGTTTCCTTGCCCTTTCATCCCTAGCATGTTATATAGATTTTAAGCACTGTAGTTCAAATAATTCATAAATTCAGCTTTATGATAAATATCGTTTTTAGTTGTCATAAAATTAAATTGCTGCATAGAGCGTGTTCAATCAAAACCATAAAATAAAATAAAATATATTGCTGGATCCAAATCGATATCCCTAAAATACTTAAAAAGAAATACTTTCGAAAAAATATTAACTACGGTTCGAATCATATTTATGCCTCTTGATTCATTGCATATTCCAATAATAGCTGTTTGTTTGTTTGATTGTGAAAAGGGTTATCCAGTAAATTGATTTTATACATACACAGCATGTATTTTATGTGTATTTATATTATGACCCAATCACCCAAGAAGGCATTGTTTAATAGACACAGATTTAAATAAATATACCAAATCATTAATCTTGGGTTTATATTGACGTCAATATATAATCTAAATATATAGTATACCGATAACATTATATATAATGATGATTTATATATAATGTTATCCTGTAAAAATTTCAATATTAAAATCAAGTAATTTTAATTTTAACGGATATTTATTATATAAAGGGGTTCACTGTGCGTGTGCATAGCCTTAGACTTAGAATCATTTATTATTATAGTGAAATTTCTATAATTGATATACCGTGTTTTCTAGCTTTCCTAGTTAATTGATAGACTTTTGTATTTAATGCTTAATTTTAGTAAAAGTAAGGTACCTAACTACTATGAGACCTGAACCCTTATTCTTGAAATCATACGAATAAATTCGTATACCACGCTGTTCGTACGCACGATGTAGTACAATCAGTTTAATTTATCTTCTTTCGTGTCTTCTTCGTACACTTATTCGTATGATTATCATGTGAATCTATTCGAATGGTTTAAATCATGCGGATGTATTCAAACCATTTTTGGTTGAATCAGCAACATGTGAATGAGCGAAGAAGACACGATGGAAATAAATTTACGCTCATTGTACTGTATCACACGTCCGAGAAAATACGAACAGCGTAGTGTACGAATATATTCACATGATTTTATAAACATTCGTATGATTTCAAGAATAAGGGTCCTGGAGGAAGCTATATATATCTTAGACGATAACTTTAATATTTTAAGCGACTCTATTGATACATTAAGTGATCAATTTAATAATGTTATTTCGAGTATCAAATTCTATATATTTGGTGCAGTTTTATTTTTTTTGTGTATGTTAATATTAATGTATTAATGATCACTTTGACACTTCAGACGATCTTATTTACTTTTTTTTGAGAATCAATCTATATTTTCGTTGATCATATTTCATATTTTAGTTTGAAAATTTTAATATTCTCAGCATCATTTCATAATACAAGGTTTTTTTTATTAAGCGATAAACACAGCACCAAACCACCTCCCCCACCTCCAAAAGCGTTACGTAATATAGGAACAGCGCCTAAGCTACATCGTTCGTAAAGTCCGAATGTATTGTAAAATATAAAAAAATGTGAACATTTTTTGCGATCCTACCAAAGTGAGATTAGTTTTTGACAAATGTTGCTCCAGCAGTTTTTATTATATGTTTCTCGCAAAAATTATTTTATAAAATGTAAAAATGTTTGTAAATTGCTACACTTTGTATAATTTTTGGATTTTTCGAACGATATATTTATTATTTTCTGACATAAATCAATGTGTTTCAGAACGTTTAATGTTAAAAAAAAAACTGTGAAAAATTGTAGAAATTGTATAGTTATCGAAAATACTCTGTGTATATAAAAATAAATAATAATGAAAATTAATAAAAAAAAAATAAAAGTTTTATTTCAACTTAAACCTTCATTTGTGTGAACTTATTTTTACAATTTAAAATAAGTTCATTGTGTAGTCTAACATGATCATCACCACCCTTAAATTTTTTATGTATAAATTTTACCTATCATGGTACAAGGTGGATGAGAAAATATTAATAAACCAACAATAGCTGCTATTATAATATAATTCTACAAAACAAAATACAAAGTTCGTTTATGGTATCGTAGAAGTAGAAGTTTTTAAAACCACTTGCGGTAGCACACAATAATAATAAAACAACATCCGCACAAACTCATTATTTTCCCATGTTTTTTTATATCTTCATACATATATAATTATAATATAAATATATTTTATTATAAACTCATAATCAGTTTTATATTATTATAGTATTTTCATTGTAAAATTCTGATGGCTGAAATTTGTTGTGTGGATAATAGGTAAATTATAAAAGGAAATCATACGTTTTAAATTCAATTCAAATAATAATGAAAACTATTTGTTATTTAATAATTATATATAATAAGAACATGAAGGAACAAACATACATACTTCCAGCAGTTAAATTTTTTTTACCTAAATCTACAAAACACGTTTTCACTTATTTACAATAAAATGTTTGCATGTTCACCTCGTTTTGCCATATTATTTATGCTGGTTCAAAACAATGTTTTAGATCTGATCAAATTTATATGGCTGAGCCAGGCACAAAACCATATATCTATCGAACGTTACTAGGCAACACAACACAAATGATAAAAAATATAACCTACCTGGTGCCATGTATTTTGCATATTATACCCAGCTGTTAGAGAAGCTTTTGTCACGTAACTGTAATGAAAATTATAATATCTAGAAAATCCAGGTGGTAACAATGCTATTTGTGTGTAAGGCAATAAACATTTTAAAAATGTAAATGGAGAAGGAAACGATATGATAAATATAATTACATTATTATTTCGATTATTACATTTGATGATAACTCAATATAATATCCAGAAATATGTTATCATTCTTATTTGATCGTTTATAACTACTTAGTTGAAATAATTTGCTTTAGTTTCATTCGTTTTTTTTTCCGAATATTTCATCAAAAGTGCTTGAACAATATATTTCAATGAATTTTGTTTCATGCTTTATTTCTGAAAAATTTAAAAAAAGAAATTTGAATAAAAAAGGTATTATTCGTAATCTGTTTTATTTTTTTGGTACAATTTTCTTATTTTTTTCCCGAATTGACCAAAAAGGACGCTGAAATTTTTTCTCTTCAAAATACACATATTTTGGTTTTGAGTTCATTTTTATCCGTAGGACCCAATTTTCTTCTTTTTTTTTAACCACATTATCTTGTTCACTTTAGGTTTTTCTCAGGATTTAGTGGTTGGATAACAAGACGCAGAATTTTGTTTACGTGAAGATGTTTTGGTTAGAAATATTTCGTTTTTCGATCGTGGGATCCAATTCTGTCGTGAAAGATCACACTTTTTTAGTGAACGGATTAAAATCAAATTATATCACAAGCAGAAAATGCTGAAGCCTATTGGTAATATAATGACAAATATCCGATCTTAAAAATCAGAGAAAAAGAGAAATTAATGAACATGCTTTTGGTTTTTTTCTCCTCATTGTGTAGACATAAACGTATGTAATTTCAAGAGGTGTGGCTGCTATGTTTACCGTGTGGTCAATGTGACCAATGACCTTCCGAAAGATCAGAATTATATATATTATTATTATTTTTTGGTAACATTCATAATAAAAATGAAGTTGCGTACCAATGCATTGGTCTCTTGTCTTTTTCTATTCGGTGAATAAAATCGGCTATGACGCAGCAATATTCAAATCATTAAAAATGGAATAAAATTGAAAAAAAAAATATTTGTATGCAAACAATTTTTATTTATTCATCTATGGCAATGATAATTGTATAAGCACTGAAGTGTATATATTTTATAGAACAAATATAAATAATATATAAATTATGAAATGTTTAAAATTAAATTGGCCGCTTTATTTTCATTTTCATTAAATATTTTGTTTTGTCATTCAATAGAAATACATATAGGTACATATTTTATATGTTTTACATCATTTTTCAGATACAATAGAAACTCACAAATTAGAACACACAGAAATTAGAATTCTCTGAAATTAGAACCAAGAAATCCTAACATTTGTGACTCTGAAATTAGAACAAATCTGTTCTAATTTGTGAACCATACAATTTTATTGATTTGAAGTTCATAATTTATTAGTATAGTAGAAAACTATTTTACAATATTTATGTTATTTTGAAAAATTTCAAGAAAATTATGATCCACGAATTATTTCACAGTAATTCGTCTCATTTGCTATAATTTCTGCCTCTAAATATTGTTTGATTGGCATATTATTAAAACAAATAAGCCTAAAGGATGATATTGATAAATTAAAATTTGTTTAGGATAAGATTTCACCTGATATGCTTTTAGAAATAATTCTTTTAAAAATGACGCCTTTGAAACGAATAATAATATTATATTGTAATCTAATGTATATAAAACGGTGTTTTTTTTATAATTTTATATGAGCTCCAGAAATTAGAATTATTCACAAATTAGAATTTGAGTGAAACTTTTTAATTCTAATTTGCGAGTTTCTACTGTATTTGTTATTTTTTTTTTTTAATATCAATTCAATTTTATTCATCGAGCTTTTTGTTTTTAACTTAATATCTTATTGTGAGATACAATTTTTAGTAATTTTACAGCAACTGACATTTTATTTTAGAAATATATTTTATTTATAGTGAAATTTTTAAAGAAAAATTAATGATTTTATATGATTTTGGTTCATTTTAAAAAAAAAGAAGAATCCTTAGGAATCGTGTTTTTTTTTTATGTTGTCTCTTTTTTATGAATATCTCGAAAACGGTTTTGACGATTTTCTTGAAATTTAACTATGTTGTAGAGCTCGGGTTGAAACGTAAGTTTCCACCATGCGGAAAAAACGCATGGTGATGCGTTACCATGCGTTTTATGTTTTAACCAGAGATCAGTCGGGTATCCGAAATACCGAAATTCTCGGTTCGGGTTGGACCCGAACTTGTCGGGTCGGCTC